>QOVD01000379.1:0-22794 GCA_003521225.1 Tuber microsphaerosporum | reverse complement strand
GAAATCCTTTGCTGCCACCTGTGTACTACTACTGGAACACTAGCATGTATACATATTACACATACGGTCAGTGGTATGAGGAGGTAGGTATAAGGGAATAACCTTATTGTCAAGGCAATAGGTTAAGAATTGTGAATTGACATGAGAGTTATGGCAATCAGAGATAGGTGGTCTGTATTGCCCTTGCCCCTCTGCTTTTGCAGCTGACAAGCTACTAGATTCAAAATCTTTTCTCAAAAAGTGTGCTCTGCTCTTCTCATTAGTCCAAGCATTTGAGGACTTGCCAGATAGTGTATGTGGTGGAACATGGGGTCAATTTTTGAAATATTCTGACTGAAATTCTTTTGCTTTGAATAATATTCAGTGTGGCTCAATTGTAGTTCCATTACTACAAACTCCTTTAATAACATTTGCAAGCTCATGACTGCCTTTTATTTGATTTATTAGTTTTCCTTCCTTCATATCTAAGTAATGGTTTACACAATACTATCTTGATTTGTATAGATTACGGAACTATTTCTGCTTAGGTGCCAAATTACTTCCATTACCTTTTCGGAAGTACCAAGACCCATGAGGAATCCAATCTTATCAATATTGTATCTATTTCATAGCTAAATCATAAATTCCTTAACAATAAATTTATAATATTAAGGTTGTGTAAGCTAATCTTATATTTCTCCAGTTTTAAACACTTGGTGGCCTATCATATCAAAGGATGTACGTAGCAAATCTTTGTTATTTCCGCAAAGCTATCATTTATAGTTCAATTTCTTAGTGTATTTTGACCTAACCTGTGGATGTCTATAATAGAAACTATCTTTTACACGATTGTTTCCCACTATTCCTCCCGGTGCCCGTTGCTGGTAAAGACATTAAGCATGTTTCCACACTTTTTCAATTGTGATTGGAAACCCACATTTTCCCAAATGCTCACAACACTCGACCAGAAACTATTCTCCCTCTGTGGTAAGCTTTTAAAGCCTTTAACTTGCTTCCTCCAACCTACCTTAGCCAAGTTTTTGGTGTGACAGGGTTGATGGCTCTAGACACAGAATTGTGGCTACAGATTGTAATATGAGCGCTATTTTGTTCTTGAGGAGATCAATTCCCATTTGCTCACAGATATGTGATACAAATTCAGCTAGAGTTGAAAATCTACTTTCAGATTCAGGCTTAGAAGTTGAAGAAAACATAACCAAATATCATACTGAAGATGGTTGAACTATCATACACTTAAGACAAGCTACTCTATTCGCTACACATTTTAACCTACTGCGCAAATATTTCATCATTTCACATCAGCCAAGCCAAATTCCTAGTATCACAATTACTATTTCTCAGCCTCATATTTCATGTACCCTTGGAGTAGATGACCCCCTGGGCAATCTAGTAGATAACCTTTGGTCGAAAGAAAAATATGTTTGCATAAAATAGAAACCCGGACCAGTTGGATTGGGATTCACTTTTCTCAGGAACATGAATTCCTGAGACTTTGGGTAGCTTTTGGGAGATTCAAGCAATTACTCTGAGGTTACTTGTATTGGGGCAAATTTCAAATCATTGGCTCCAGACAATCTTATTATTGATAAGGCACTATGTTTGCTATCCACTCCCAGTGATTTGGGCGCGACAAAACTTATTATTATCAATTTAATAAGCAGGAGAGGAAAGTGGATCAAGCATAGAAGTGATTCGGTTTGTATGTGAATTTGCATAAATCCTTACTACAGGGAGTTTGGCTGTGTGAAACCTGCCGATACAGCTTTAAAATATCAGAATAGCAAAATAGGTCACTCAGTGGTTGATTGTAGTATGAGAGGATTTACTCTGACCTGGGAACTGTGTAAAGTACCTAAGCAAAAGTCTTGGTGAATTCCCATTTTAACAGTAATAACAACAGCAAATATAGAGTAAAGAAATAGCTATAACTCAACCAAGGAAGCTTCAAATGACAAGAGATTAAAGAATGTAAATTCTAGGACCAGGTTTTATATAGCAATGAAAAAATGCAGAGGAAAATTAATTCTTAGTATCCTAAATGCTAGCCCTTCAAGTTAGCTGCTATGATAACTTAAATCTTGCTTGATATTAATGATTACAACAGCTGAAAATAACTAAAAGCTATCATATCTTATACTTTAGGTAATATCTTAACTAGCTTCTTAATCTTCTCAGTGCCACTAGGTATTGAAACAATCTATGAGAAGTGAATCAGAAGCCTTTTCTTTAGTTCAATATAAAAAGATTGAATGTGACAAAGGTTGTATTTATAAGGATATTTAGACCATTTAGTTGCATTTTTAACAAACAAATTGAGTATACTTAGAGTAGTATGAACTATAGAATTGTCTTGCTAAAATATATGACTCAGAATAGTGTTATAAACAGAAGTTAACATACAAATAAGGCAGATTTCAAGTAACTTGACCTTCTTCTACCAACTTACTAATTTCACAACCAATATCATAAAGGTTTCTGTCTTTTTAATACTCCCTTACCATTTAAAAAATATCTCTTCCTTTTTTTCTTACACTTATACAATCAAAATACTACTTACTAGAGTCAGGTGTAAAGTTCAATTTCTGCCCTAGATTTTATATTTGCTTAACTAAGTATCTATTACTCCATACCACTTCTTTGAAATCTTGAGTAGTTTAATTCTATTTGCCTTGGCCTGATATAGCTACTGTTGATCTTACTTTGGAGTAAACATTACCCTTCTCCAAGCTAGCCCCTTCTTAATAGAACTCTCTCTTACAGTGTAGTCCACAGTACCAAGTGAGATATTGGGAACTAATATTTGCTATAACTTTCCCCATTTATATTTGTGTATAGTCTTGCCCCTTATGCTATTAATTGCTTTATATTCTGGAAGAGCTGGAGGGGTGGCTCAGAGTGGGGAAGATCGTCTATTAAACCTGCTTAAATGATCTTAAAAGGTACTTTCTGATCTTTCACTATTACTAATCAACTCCCTGGCTAGTAGTTGAAATTGTCCAGAAATTTTTTAAAAATGCAAGAATAATGCCTTGTTCAACTCTGTTAAGCTCTTTATAGGATGTTTGTAGCACTATGGTTGATGCTGTTGGGAAAATTGAATTGGTCTTCTTGGTTGCTTGAGTGCATTTTCTTTGCTGACCCACCATTTTCACCAAGACTTTTGCTTAGGTGCTTTAGGAATGGTATGAGATTTAACTTGCACAACTTCACTCGCACTCTGCAAAAAAACTAAGCTAACTGTCGAAACAGGTGTATAAGTAAAGCACAAATAACGCATCCTGATCTTCTGCATATTACTGCCCTTATCTCTGTATCTGCTCACATGTCCCGATTCCTCTATACACTCCCGTGATAACAGAGGGCAACCCGTGTTGGTAGAATCTTCTCTGTAAAACTGCTGAACCGCTTGAATAATCGGTTATGCTCTCAAACAATCTGAAAGGTTTCCAATCTGTGACACTCCCGCAATTTCCAAAATTAACCACATGCCTCTAAAAAAATAGGCAAATGTGATGTAATATTAGAAATATCTCGTACCCTTCTTAATTTCCTCTTCTTAGTGTTGTGCGTCAATAGAGCTGCTAGGTTTCTGGTTTCTGGGGACTCTCTTTGTGCATTTTGATTGATTTACTTCATCGTCTGATGCATTTCCCGGCCTAATGCATAATACCGCGTGTCTGCGCACTACCCGGCAGGCTCTTGCCGATCAGTTTTTCCGATTTTTTCTTTCATCCTTGCGTGAGCACTCGCGCGGCCAAATTAAAGCCCGACACTTTGTGGGAATTCCCACCTTGAGGGTCGGCTTTAACTCGGCTGCGCGAGTATTTGTACATTGCCGATACCGTAAAAACTCTTGCGATTCGCTATCTCTAGCATACCTCTAGCATAATCTCTAAGCTGGAGGGGGTGAAGGCCTTGAGAAAGGTTAATGCCTTCTAATCATAGAATAATATACACCTTCAAAGCGCTTAAATCCTATTAACTAGTATAATATACAAAATTTTGTTAAATTATCAAACTAAACTTATCCTAGACTGATAGAGACAGCAAGTCGCAAGAATTTTTAGGGTATAATACTAATATCTAGCATAGATTCTTGCCCACACGCAATGGTTGTGTCCGGCCTACAGTCTCCAACCAGGGCATGGCGAAAACTAGTGGGTGACGAACAGGGATGAATGTTAAATAATTGTTTGTAACCCTAACCTTGACGACTTTCTTTTTGGACTGCTCGGGTACGGGGGGTCGAACCAACGATTCAAACCAACAGCCGCTATACAATGGAAAGCGGCAGTAGGTCCATGCATAACCACAATGGTACGAACCAGTCGATACGATGCTCATCTCTTAGGGGATGCTATCCTGGTTACCCCATCAACAACTGGTTCCCTCAATCTCACTTAGCTTATCTCATCTAAATAAAATGGGTAAATTGTGCGCAGTGCTAGCACAATTGCTTACTCTATCAAACAAGCATGAGCAGTGTGCGTACTGGTACCCCACTCAACTTAATGCTTATCGGCTATTTTGAACGTAGAAAAACTTAGATTATTGAGGGGTGGTCAGGGAATTGAAGGTTCTTAAATATCGAAGTTACGGGAATGAGTTACCCTACTATTTTCTTTCCATATATCATACCTCAATGAAACTCAAGTCGTGTTGACTTACAGTGCAATTCGCTGAAAACTTTTGCTTCAAAAATGATCCAAGCCTAAGATTAGATGGGTATCCACAAAGTCAGAATTTTACAAACATCGAACTACTGCATGATAGCTAAGATCTAGCCCTATGTACGGGCCAATTTTCCAAAGCTGAACGAGTATATTGGAGATAGCTAAACCAGAAAGGAAAGAAAGCACAACACGAATCCAGAGTCAACAACGCCAAAAGAAATACAAAGAAAACATATCACAAGCTAATTGTTCTGCGTTCGAGCCGTTCCACTGGCAGAGGCTTTTGGTGAGGTGGCCGCTGCCCTTGCCATGGGAGATGGTTACGGCCGATGTATTCCAAGGTGGCAATGCAGGCGCCTGTGGTTCCTGTAGGGGAGGTGGGTGGGTGATAAAGAACGCGAGGTGTAGGAAGCGGATTGTAGAAAGCGTGGTGATCCTGTGTTTGGGAAGCTGGGAGATGGAATATGTATGAGAGGTCTGTGGACTCATGGTCTCTGAGCTATGACCCCGCCCTGGCCCAGCAACCGGAGATATCTTTTTCCGCAAGGATCCGAGAATTGATTTTTCCCCTTGTGGGATCCCAGATGTTTTGCCCAATTGGCAATGGGTTGTTCCAACCCTCCATTGATTTTTTTTTTAAAAAAAAGAGCAAAAATTTGGGGGTCAACCTAATGTAGACTTGGAGGATTTAGGAGAGTGTGAAAAAGTTCCCGGTTAACTGCTAGGTAAAAGTGCTCCGTGTAATACTTGGTTGACTGGTAAGGTTGCCATGGAGCGGAAGCGACAGCAATTTGCCACGGTCGCTATTCACCCTGTTTCAATTCTGGCTAATATTTAAGTACTTTGCGTTGTAGTATCTTAGCCGAGGTCACTGTCTGGAGCAGCCCACGACAGTCACCAGCTAGCACTCGGACGCTTCAATGATTTTTTTGTTGAAAAACGGTCAACTGGGCAAGCTATTACCGGAGACATGTGCGAGCGAGTGATGCTTAAGGACTTCATTCAATCTTAGAGAGCCAGGAAGACCCATTATTTATGCAGTAAAAAGAGCAGCACATATCGACAGCGAAGAAGAAGTCAAAGGAAATAATATAGAAGACAAGAGAAATAAATGAGAACAGGGTTGCATATCTAGTCGATTGATTGAGCAATGGCAGGAGAGAAAAAGTGAATAGGGTAAGTTTAACTCGGAGAGTGGGAAACCGGCACTAAGGGAGAATGACGGGCTTTGTCGTACCCTAAGACGTAGAAAGTGCATATCCAAAAGCCCAATTTCAGCGTTTTGCTGGAGGTCTCGCATGTGAGGTGGGAGATGGATAGCAAAGCAAAAGCGGAATATAGGAAGATATAGGGGGAGTATATTGGCAGCAAAGGGAGCGCCGCTATCTATATCTTTCTCTTGCTATATGCGCTAGAAATAGCAGTACCCATACTTGTAGGGGGTCGTCTATACAATGATACGTGCTGACCTTTTCCGAGGCGGATATCCCACATATTGAAGTAATGCTTCAGGTAATTTTACCCCGGGCCAATACCAAGGAGGGAGTAAGATAGAGATAACTCGAACGATATGAGAAACACCGAGGCTTATAAATAAGGCGAGGGTTTTAGAGCAGGAGGCATGAAGTTTTAGACAACGGTCAACTGTACGACGACCAGGAAATGTGGATTCAACTTTCCAGTTTGTATTAATTTTCATATAATCTTTCTTTAAGCGCTAGCAAGCAAGATACAAACCCGGATATATTGGTGGAATTCATGACACAGAACCTGTGGGGACTTCCGGAATTTGGGGGGGAGCCTAAAGGCTAGTGCAGAAATCTAAGAGAACCCATGCATCATGCTTTGGTCGATTTCCCTTTCAATTAGTAACAATCTCACTACAGCTTCCAAAAAAGAAACCTAATAAGGAGTACTAACTCCGATCCTGTCGCCGTTCTGTTTGGCGACATGCATCCCCTCCCAAATTGCCACCTTCTGAACCACCAATTCGTCCTCCGTGATCCCCATGTTCCTAGCACGCAACTCGAATCTGGTAGCTCTCGACATCTTCTGTGCTTTAACTCTTTTTGCATCACGTTTGCGCTGTCTCGGAGTGACTATATTAAATTCGTTATTACCTCCTTGGGAGTGGGTTCATGGAAAGGGTGGGTTCTACTGTCTGTAGCTACCAGCCTGTTGTGCTCGAGCTTGTGAAGATGTTGCCATCCAAATTTCTCGTCACCAGTGCGCCCATGAATCCCGGGACGCTTGAGGTGCCTCCGGAGGTATCCGTGGGGCGTTTTACCCTTGAAGGCTAAGGAGCAGGTCGAGACGGGACAGGTGACTGCCGGCGGCCCAGAATTTACGGGGTCAGGGTCGGGCAGGGCTTTTGAGAGCTTGAGGGAGGAAGCGGGATTCTGTGGGATAGTCTTTTCGTTCTCAGAGGGAGAGGAGAACAATGTGGTGGGGGTGCCTTCATTGGAATTGCCAGACATGATTGTTGGGTTGAAAGTCTGGTTGCTTATAACAGGAAGAGTTGGCTTTATGTAGAGACGGAAGTGGGGTTAGAACGGCGGTCGGAATGTCAGTTGCAGTGGAGGATAGTGGAGGAAACTCTATGGGGTATTTGACTAAACTGAGAGTCTTCCACTCCCTCCTAGTATATCCGGTGGAGAAAGGCGGGGTCTCACTTTGAGGGTGAGATTGCTGACTGTGGCTACGGCCACTGAGTGTTTATGGGTGCCTAGAGTTGAGAGAGAATGGGTGGTGAGGAAAAGGCCATTGATGCCTGGGAAGAAGAGATATACCATCTTCCGATATTGGTTGACATCATGAAAAATCACTCACTCTACAGGTACTTGGGGTTACCTCTGGGGGCTCTAACGAGAATTCTCGATATCTCATCACCGGAGGTAGCCGGGCGGAACTCTGCGCCTGCTCCTAGTCGCTGTTTGATTGGAGAAAATGAACAAAACAAGTAGTGTTATCCCCAAGGGATGGACTAACGTTGATGGCACCACTCGATCTCACTTGGGGTTCCCCTCCTTAACTTGGGGCGCCTCATTCGGGACTGACCAGTGATGTCCTACACACCACAAGATCGCCTGTACTGAGTATCCATGGTCCTCCCAAACAATTACTTGGTGCTTACTGCCCTGTCTGTTGGTGAGTGACTTGCAAGCAACCCTGTTCTTTATCGCCATGGGTATCTCCAACGACCAATTAAACACCAATCCCAGCAGTGAACTGTGTGATATAAGTACTCCGCGCTTGCCATGGCTAAAGGCCCCTCGCTTCACTCTCTCACAAATTGCAGAGCATGCGTGAAGCACCGGGAATATCATAAGCGGGTCCCGCCGCCCTTGCCGACCGAGGACTTCAAAGTCCGTAGAGTACACCAGTCCAATGAATTATAATATGCTCTTCATACAAAAAAGGCGAAACAGAAGCACCGCACAAGTAGAGTAATGTGATATCACGTTTAGCAACTAGAGAAAGAGAGAAATCTCAAAGCCAATACAAGCTACTGGTACTAGTTATGATCATTATAATCCAACTTGCTAGCGCTTGTGATTCGCCACCAGACTGTTCGGAACCCCCGACGGCTGTGGATCAGCTACTATCGCACACGGGCAAAAAAAAGGCCGGAGCCTGAGTACATTGATAATGTGCAATAGAAGCCGTATTCACAAACGTTAGGGAACCCGGAGCAGTCGTCATCCCGTCAGCCCTGCCCCGGAAATTGCCGTGGTGGTGGGCTGAAGCACCAAGTCCGACCTCGCCGCTCCACTTGCCGGGGACTGGAACCACACAGCAAGGGCATACCATCTGCGGTTAGAAAATCTCATAGTATCGTGCTCGTACTCGGGCAGGGATGAAAAAAATTGAAAACCTATGGTGGCGAAATAGGAATTTGTGTTGATAACAGTAACCCACGGCGAAGCGAGCCCACGATGAGGCGAAAACGTCCATAGAACTTTTATAGGGCAAGAGTTATTTCTACGGGTATTCTCGTTATGTCGTGGACTCGCTTTGTCGTGAAATACTGGAATAGATAAGCTTTGCTGAAAGAAATCCAAGCTTGTAGAAGTTAGAAACCCCGACTGGTTGCGTTAATATTCGCTTCTCTCTAAAACATGAGTTCTAAAGATTCTGGAGGGCTCCTAGGAGTTTTAAGTAATCTATATAAGGTCAATTTGTGTGGGGGCTAATTTTTGATCATTGGCCTAGGATATCTTGCTACCGGTGAGATAATGTGTTTGGTATCCACTTCGAGTTGTTTGTGTCTGCCAGAACTCATTACTTCCCATTTATACAAGTACTGAGTTGTCTGCGCACTACCCATCGGATCTTGCTGATCAGTTTTTCCGATTTTCTTTCTTTCGCCCCTATGTGAGTACCGTACATTGCCGGTCCATAAAAACCAGGGTTCCTAATGGCCAGCGGAAGACTGGACTGGACCAGCGGCGGACATTAGACCGACTGGGACAGTCAAGAACACGGACCTGACTTGGCCAGGATTGGTCCGGCCAGGCCTGCCAAGCAATAGGATATGCACGGCCAATTGGCATCCCATTTTGCTTTTTACAATTTTTTCGCGATATATTACATTCGAAAAAAGCTTTTCTTAATTAAACTCATTGTTTCCATCTCCTAATCTGTGTACAGATTTCGCAGCATTTTAGCATGATTAATGGCAAAGGTTAGCCTCGGATCTTGGCCAAAAGCAGTATGGTCACGGGGCTCTTGCTGTGACCTGACCAGTAGAAAACATCTTCGCGGTTGAGACACTTGAACTATTCCTAATCTCGGAATATTCCAGGAAATCAAAAAGTGACAAATACAAACGAAGGGATAGATTATACTGTAGAATATCAGGAGAGATGGAATGGAGACAGTGCCCTGCTTAGATTAGGGGTGGCGAACATAGGTTCACAAGTATCAAATTTTTTCGGTGCCATAAGTGAGTGATATTACATGACTATGCAATCTTTTATAAAGACTGGTCTGGGGCCACTCCAGACCAGACCAGGCCACCTGAGTAGCCAGGCCCAGTCATTGCCATCCACCAAGACTGACGAGCTTGGTTCTGCCTCCAAGACTTGACCGATCGGACTATGGGGAACCCTGATAAAAACCCTTGTAATTCGCTATCTGCCGCATGCCTCTACCGTGCTGCAATCTCTAGGCCGGAGACAAAACGCCTCGAGAAGGGTTAGTGCGCTCCGGTCACAGTATCATAATATTATAAAATTAGAATGGTTGTGCCAAACCTACGAATGATAGGAAATGCGTGTCACGGACCTAGGGTCAAACTAAGGATTTACAAAAGGGAATAAAGATAGGTAAAGTAGGACCGTCACTTCCGCAAGTTACCCCCCTCGCTAACGAGAGTGGATATCTACTGCGGAGCTATCTTAGATCTAACGTTTGAGGATCTATGTTTATTTAAGGCCTCGATTTTTTGTATTCCTGACTATCATTTTCCAATGTCCTGTCTCTACCTTAGGGGGGTTTTTAAGGGGGGAGGGGTGGAGTTTTTTGTGAGGGCTTTTTTTCATTTCGAAAGGTTTTCTTTCGAGGGGGCGGGTTTTGGCTTTAGGGAGGGGTGTTACCCGGCCTCACCACCAGGGCAGCACTGTACTGTACTCGTACATTGTTTTGGAGCGCCGTGGTGCTGGTTCTTGGTTGTTGTTTGTCATGATACCATAGTCTCGCTAAACTCACTATGCAGCAAATGGGGCTTAGGCTCTGGTGCATGCGCATATGGGTAGGAATATGTGAGTGACTCTTTGTATATATAAATTTTCCATTAAGAGAAAGAGTACAATAAAGGGCTTCTAAGCAATCAAGCTTTTATGGCGTGAAAAGTGACTTATAGCATAAATTTTGACCTGCTAAAGTTTCTACATAGGGGTGCGTTTGCCAAAGAGGAGCAATCTATAATAATATTTCTTTCTATTTTATGTATATTTTTATTCTATATATTTGTACTAGGGCTAGGTTTAGATTGCCACATATGAGGAAATTAGATATTTGTTCCAGTTCAGGTGAGGAGATTTTTCGTAAGCAGAGCTAACTAACTGGGATAGCAGAGCGAATCTCCGGTGAAGAACTTTCCAAGGTACCGTATAGACTCCACTCCTAGCATACTGTATCCGGAGACATAACCAAGGCTGCTAATATTAGTACAGTACGCGCCACGGGGGAACAACAACTTAATTCTGCTAATATCTCCGGGCAGATGACTTGGTTATCGCGGCACTTTCCTGTTGTTTTATACTACGGTCATAGACCGTCACTCGCCTATCTTGATGGTCCAAACAGTATGTTCACAGAGCATACTGAAAGGACGATACCCGGCCCGGAAAGGGGGAGCTAGGCAAGCATCGCTCAGTTGAGACTAGCAAAAGAAAGGGTAGGCAATTGAAGCCTTTTCATGCTATAGGTTGGTGGGGGTGTCTCGGGGTTCGTCTGGTACCACAAAACGTCTTCAGTGGATGGGTTCACACATGCACCCAGTATTCCCAAGCGTCCAGTCCGTCCGTCTTTCGCCTAGGACGGGACGGACGCCACGTTTGAGACCTTTGCCCGGGACGGACGCCTGGTTGCAGTCCGTCCTGACCTATGCCCGGGACGGACGGCCGGGCCCTATAGGTGTCTTAGTTTATGTTTCATTTTCGAATTTCATGAGCATTAGGTCAGTGTTATTAAGAAGTGAAACATTTTATTCTAATGTAGATTCTAATGTAGAGAAGCTCAGGCTCTACTATCATGTATCAAATTTCGCTGGAAGGTAAGGTAGAAGGTTTAGAGAGTACAAGATCTGAGTGAATGAGACCAAGGGAGGCGGACTCTGCTTTATCGCTAGGACTTCTTAAAATAGTTAATCTTCGTCTCTCAGGTCTATATTTATTCACCCAGGTAGAGGTATGGAGCGACCACGAAGCCTATAGGCAATGGGTTAGGCGATATGGATGACGACAGGGCCGAGACGGTAGCGATGGGGGTATGCGGCGAGCAGCCCGTCCTTACTCAGGACGGTAGGTACCTACCGGAAGTTATCATTTCCAAAAAGACTGCAGGGCCCGGCCGTCAACCTACAGGACTGCAGTGTTTACAAAAGACGGACGCCGTGCCCGGCCGTCCTTACCCATCATGCCCGGGACGGACGGGACTATAGGACGCCAGGGCCCTGGCGTCCGGACGGGACGGTTGGGAACACTGCATGCACCTAAGAGATTGAGAGAGCCGAAAGAAGAAAAGTAGAAAGTAACTCAATTGCCACCCCAGCCGCGCTTTTGGGGGCGCCAGTGGTCGTGGCTCTCCTTCCCGCGGATGAGCGCGCCGCTGTCTGTGGGAGGGAAGGGGATGGAAAAATAAGCTTTTATGTGCCCTACAAGAAATTTTTCCCACAAGTGCTCCCGACAATAGTCGGCTTTTCTAACCTATATAAAACTAGCTATGATAAAACTAGCTGCGACAGGATATACTAATGAGGGTACGCAAGGGGGGTTGCGGGCATATTTCTGTCCTCAGAGCACTCAGCAGTCCTCCTGATAAGGTGCTGGGGGGCCTCGCTCCCCCTTGGTGATTGTTACAGTGTAGTCAGGTCTATAAATATATGACAGAGATCAAGTGGGTATGTTGTGAAGGATGGCAACGCAATTGTCGTAATATACTAATCAGCGCTCGCAGGTGGTCAGGTCGGCCTATATAGCCGGCCGGCTTTCAGTCCGACCAGGCCAGGCTTCATGGGTGCCTGGCTGTGCCGGTAGGCTTTCGGTAAATTCCATATGACCAGTCAATGTTTGTTAATGGGTGGCTGACATCTGAAGATACCGGCAGATATCTGAAGATGCTTGTAGATATCCGCTTGTTATTCCGGCTTGGGTCACACAATCCTAGCCAAACCATTTTATGATACCGTAAAAACTCTAATAGAAGAAACATGTGCTAGGACGTTGGAATTTGCCTTCTCAGCTACGCGAATAGAAAACACCGCAAACTCAGCCCCCAGCTGAGACAAAACAAAAGGAATATACGAGGCGCCTTACTAGGAGAGGCAACTCCAACGTCCTAGCACATGTTTCTTCTATTAGAGTTTTTACGGTAGGTTTAGGACATCCGTGTCGACAGCAACCAAGTAATTTCTTTTTTCCCTTATCACTCGATTTGTCACCATTAAATATAAACTAGCTTGACTTTCAAAAATACTTGCTTTGAACTCAACCAATATCTCTATTTCCATTACAGGCTACTATTCCATACCATTTGATGGCCTGCTCTCCCCTTCATGGTAGTCCTAGTACAAGGAGAATGGCTAGAGCAGAACGGCGAAACGGTGGACGACAAAACGACAAAACGAAGCGGCGGTTCTGCGGCTAGGAAACGAAATGGAGGTATCAATCTAGAGCGTATGTCTTAGACTTCTTTGTCTGAATGATAACGGGATAGGATGCGCACGTGCCCGGTAGGCTGGGAATGCCGAGCAACATCACGGAATTTCAACCTAGTACTCTTCACTCATTCCCTTATCGCTATCGCCATATCAAAACACGTGATTGTCAAGAATACAGGAATCATATCTTGTCACTCGAAAACCTGTCCGGACTAGCCGCGTGCGAAAGCTGATACCAATGGGCCATCTGCCTGCCTAAGCCCTATATGATGCGATGTGACGCCATGGGGTGAGATAACCTACCGTAAACTTACTAAAGCCCCTCAGCTGGAATAATATGAAAGATCCATCGGATCAAAACGAAGGTGTGAGAAAGGGGGAGTTTCCCCATAGACTATAGAAATTGGGAGAGAAACTCTGGTTTAGGTTTTTAAATACACAATTAACCTTAAATTATACATTACGAGTGATATCTTAGATCCGAGCAGCTTCTACCCCGCCCACGCTACGCAGCCTATTAAAGCGGTAGTAGGCTAGAATTACCTCTTATTTTTCGGAAAGCAGCTTCACTCCCCGTCTGTCAAGACTGATGATAGAAGGGTTGTTTCTTCTCTCAAATGTCTTTTTCTACCTGATATAGTTTGTATTCAAGCCGGGTACCAGTTTGGACTTTCTTATATGTTCCTTTAGTTCTTTTGTTCCGATGTGAATTCTTTGAATGTCTTGGTTCCTTGTTGCGGATTCCCGGTGGTAGAGGCAGGACTGAACAGCTCCTCTATTTAGCTGAACTGGATCTTTCTTGTTACTCAAGCAGCAGTTCGCTCAATAAAAATCAAGGATCTTTACTGCTGGTTGTTATCACTTCTCTATTGAAAAAATTAAGTATGCATCGGGAAAAATACACCCTGCATCTGATACATTGGCATTGCATCCAGACGCAAGTGAAGTCTTTCTTACGTCCCCTGCATCCCTTGCTTTCTGTGCTACATTGCAACCGTCCTTTGTGTCCTCTGCATCCTGACTTGCCCAACAACCATCCATTGCATCCAGATGGAATGTCGCCTCGCCCCAGCGTTGTGACGACCTTTCTGCTAATCTTCTTCTTCCCTACATCCTGAAGGATTCCTGAGGTTGCATTTGTGTGACTGATATAATCACAATACCAATTGTGAGAGTTTCCTGAGTTTGCATTCGTGTCACTGGTGAAATCAGGATCACAATCCTGACAGCGCACTGATTCTCTATCACATTCTATCATTTCTAGATATTTCTATATTGACCACTAACAGGAAAGATATGATTGTCAAGCATAGGCAGAGTTTGCATGATACTCCCCTACACATTGCATGCTCCCCGATTTCCTACTAATTACTATCCCTAATCCTACTTGTAGGCATGATACATAAGCACCCCAGCAGTTGGCCATGCCTAGAGTTGAGTATTGAGTATAATTAGAGACTTCTCAGTGAGCTAGCACTACTTAGAGTTAATAAATCTCATTAAGTGTACTCAAATAAATCCAGCTGTTGGCAAGCCAGCACCGGACTACTTTTGGGATCAGGTGGGCCAGTCCTCGGATTGTCCCTATGTCCACAATTGCAAACTTGAACACCTGGATGTCTTCTCTCTGCTTGACAGTAAGAAGGCTGTGAGGGTCAGATAGGTGTCTAGTGTTTACCGGGCTCAGCATCTCACCGCTTGCGAGTCACCTGACACCTCACTAAGATATTTAGTCCCTGATTTTGAAGAGCCCCATAAGCATTGCTGGGAGATGCCCTCTCACCGGATCATACATTTCTTCCCCTCCAGCCTCAACCTAAATCCAATGATTGCGACTCTCTGGATTCCTGAATGGCTGATCGCCAGTGCAGTGTGCACAGTGGATGTCATAATCTTCAGTTTGTTAGAATGTGAGAACTGGGACTTCAAGCTGCATGAGTACTTCAATGGGAAGAGTTCGAAGTATGGCTGGGTCCTCAGGAAGGCGGTGCTCAGTTGGTAATTTATGCCGACTATATCCAATTATTTTGCGATACAACGTCTCTGTTAATACCTCCATGATCTTAAAAAAATCCATAAGGTGGTTCAAATGGTCACAACATCCCTTCAGAATCCTGGCATATGTGGCTGATACAGCATCTGTACTCGTTGTATCGAAATGTTCTAAGAAGTTACCAGCGAGATTAGCTCAACGACGTTGGAGGAAGTCCAATGTCAATAATCTCATCTTGATCTTATGCTGAAGAACGTAGTTGTGCAGGATCTGTCGTGCTGGATTATTGTTATTAGATTCTCACCATGCGTCCTTAATCTGATCCTCATGTGTAAGCTCCCCATACTCTGTGGAATAAATAGGAATATTCCCAAAGCAGTGTATGTGATCACGAAAGTGACTTAGAAGTATTGACACAGTATATGAATAGAACAGTGGAAAACAATACAAAGATATTGCACCCACAGCTTAGACTTTTCGCTCATGCACTCGATATATTTGTCATAAGTATTGTTTCATCTGGGACACAGAATTTAGGCTAACTATATACAGATCAGATGTGGCCACCTATGGTTTACCACAAAACCAACTAACAGGTGAAAGGCCAGTTATCCTGCGAACACTATATCCCCAATTTAATATGACAGTCATCTATAAATATTGTATCTACTATACTGTAAAGTCTACATCATTCTTCCAATAACAAGATGCATCTTGATAAAGTTGAAATGGGATTCAGAATAGATCAAGTCCATGCGTTAGCCATTCTCTTCTTGGCAATTGTCATAATGTACTAGCCTCCGGTTGGAGCAGACCGCTGGCTGATTCCTCAGTACCCTTTCGCGTCGCAGTTCCCTTCGCTCTTGGTTAATCTTATTCTGGGTAGGTTTAGATACTCAAAACTCAAAGAAGATATCTTTCATGTTGTGAAACTGGTACAGATAATCTTCGATATGAGTTACCACTCAGGAAAATGTCGGAGGGGCGTCCACAGAAATCCTGAACGCTCCTGATCCACCAAGGGGGGTTTTGGTCCCTGTGGTCCTTCTGATACACTCTGATTTGTCGTAATTTAAATGTCCGAAGAATTTTACTGAACATGTGGACCACGGTGGACAACGAGGCACTAGGGTGCACCATTGGGACCATAACCCCCCTTGGTGGACCAGTAGGCTGTATACATTTTGCGGATGCATGTCAGACGTGTGGCTTCGGTATTGTGGCATAATGTTGAAGTTTTATAGCATACTGACGCACTCTAAGGTATGTTTGAAAGGTATAACTTGGGTGCGACTTGGCTGTCACAGTGCCAGAGCAAGAACGCAAAAAAGACAATGCGCTACATTTCTTAACACTTTTCTGTGCCTCAGCATAATTTCATGGTAGGCTCTTTTAGGAAGAAAAAAGTCCGGGTACGGTGGTAGGGCCTTCCAGGCATCGTCAAATGTCTGCAGTTGTACGTGTTTCTTCAGAATGCTCTGGTGCCAGTGCACCATATGCGTGAATAATACGAGATAAATTGTATGTAGCAAATCTAGGACATGCAGTTCAGGCTCTGAGACCCGGTAGAGTGCATGAAAAATACAGGTTCTCATCTTGATCCCCAAAGTGTGAAACAATACACCGGTGTCGTCGGACTATAGCCACTGGTTGTCATTTTCTTGTTCGCGACATTGATATCTAGTTTAATGTCGAGCGAGATGATACTTGTTCTTCTTACTGTCGCTTCCTAAATTCCCAGAAAGTACCTCACATTTAGGGCAGGCGTTTGGTTTTATCCAGAGAAGGGTAATATGATGCATATGATACGGAATCCATACAGACAAGGTTGGGAAGAACCTCCAAGCCTGTCCATTGGAAGAGTGAATATAGATGCTGTCAAGCGCCACATGTTGTAAGGGTTCAAACAGGAGTTTGAATACATATTGAAGTGTATCGGCATTGATTTACCTCTGCCGTTGGTCTGCTGAGAAGGACTAGAGAGTTTGGAGCATTAGCAAAGAATTACCTTGCGCCAGATGCGCTACTGTTGCGTCAGGATACCAGATATGGAGAGTTTGCACCCCGGATGCTAGAGGCACACTGAGGTAGAGTGCGATACTCGCTTGGGCCAGGTGTGTCAGGAGTCACGGTTGCCATCCTCACTTACATCTGAACAGGTGTAGCTACACAACTTTACCTCCTGTGCCTCAGGGTACTGCCCACAACACTATTGCACCTCTTGATTTCCTACTCACTTACTCAATATCCAGAGTAGCCTCTCGCTTGGCTCCCATCTCTCATACCTGGAAAGGGGGTAGCCTTGGCAATATTAATTGAGTTAGTGTGAGCGCTAGGTGAGATTGCCGCTACTCAACTCTTAATTTTATTTTTGCAACACTAAAGGTACTCTGGAGTAATATTTTCAGCACTTGATCTTTCAGGGAGTGAAAATGCCAGCACCCTCCAGTGTTAAAGCGAGTGATATCTATGGCAGTCTCTACATTGTTGTGGTTTCTGGGAATTTGGGCTTGGATGTGACACAATGTGACTCCACACTTTGCTCTCCTCACACCCGCTCTCTCCTGGCCTTCACAGAAGACTCATCCACAACCATAATACCTGTCCTGAATCTGATACCAGCATCATGGTGGGCTCAATGCCAGCTACACACTCATATAGGATTCATCCCTACCTGACAATTATTCATGAAGTTACAGGACGGGTGATTTGAGATTTCGAAGGCTGATTACTCTACAACCGGTGGACGGATTTTGATTCTGTTGGTTGGAAGATGTTGGGCTTCACGCCAGCTACAAGCCAGTATAAGGTACGTCCCTGTGGTATCAAAACCCAAGAAGTCGCTGACATCAGTGGAGTGTGTGTTAAGTCTCAAGCTGGCGGAATTTTACTTGATGGCAGATTACTTCACAACCGCTTGACGGATTTCAATTCTGTTTTTCTGGAGATTGTTGGGCTTGACGCCAGCTACAGGCCAGTATATGGTCTGTCTGTGTCGAATTAAAACTAAGGAAGTGCCTCTCTGCTGTGGAAGTGTCTAGTTGGCGGAACGTGACTCGATGGCAGATTACTCCACAACCGCTTGACGGATCTTGATTCTGTTTACTTGAGATTGTTGGGCTCGGCGCCAGCTACACGCCAGTATAAGGTACGTCCCTTTGGCATCAAAACCCAGGAAATCGCGGACATCTGTTGAGTGTGTGTTAAGTGTTAAGATGGCTGAATTTTACTTGATGGCAGATTACTCCTCAACCGCAGGACAGATTTGAATTCAGTTTTTCTGGAGATTGTTGGGCTTGACGCCAGCTACCCGCCGGTATAAGGTACGTCAGTGTCGCACTAAAACTCAGGACGTGGCTCTCTGCTGTAGAAGTGTCAAGTTGGCAGAATTTTACTCGATAGCAGATTGCTCCCCCACCGCGGTAGGGATTTGAATTCTGTTTTATGGACATTGTTGGGCTGGACGCCAGCTACACGCCGGTATAAGGCCTATCTCTATGCTGGGAATATTCATGATGTTACTGATCCAACCAGGCATCCTGGAGTGCTAGAGACCGGGAGTGCCTGAACTATACAAAGATGACACAGATATTTAGATCACTTAGCCAGACTAGCAGAATTAGAAATATCATAGAAGACTACTTAAAGAGACCATTTTACTGTGCCAGTACTGTGACATAGGTCAGGAGCGGGTAAAGGGAGTACACTTGACTCTATCTCCTGACGATGTTGTGTTGCGCCAGGTGCGTTCAGGAAGCTTCAGTGTTGCCCCTGGTGTGTTCTGGAAGATTGAGTGTTGCACCAGGTGCGTTCTGGAAGATTAAGTGTTGTGCCAGGTGCGCTCTGAGTTAGGTAGCATGTGTAGTTGAATCCTGATTCGCAATTGACGTTATGTACGCTTGGTGCGCCAGATCTACAGGGCGCTCCGGGCGCTAAGTATTATTTTTGCTGATGAGGGGACGGGCAATAATGCAAGAAGGTGAACAGCCATTTATCCACGACTATTGCGCTGGGTTGACAGAAGATTTCCGAGGGTCATGTAGACTGGCAACGCTGTCTGGTGGTCTGAGAAGTGGCTGAGATGGATGTGATCTGATATCCCCATTACGGGAACTACAGTCGCACCTGGCGGAAGGGTCTACTATAATCGGTCAGCAAACGCTTCCATCAAACAGGCTGGGATGATATAGTTGAATCTCCCACCACCAGTCTGCTGTATGCATCTCTGTATATATCCTTTTCCCGCTATAGTCATATTCACATACTAGCGTTTAGTGTAAGTCATCTCGGTATGCGATCTGGTGAAGAAGATATCTGACCCAGTTTAGGGCGTTGATATAGAAGGACGGTAATGTTCTCCCGCAATCTTCAGCCAGTCCTTCGAACTATCGCGGATATATACTATGCCTGTCCAAGAACCAGAGATGGTTCTCCAGTGTATGCCTTGAGCTAAAGTCGACTAATGCGGGGTTACCGAGGCCATTTGAGAAATATTTATTGCTTAGTGACTTAGATACTTTACTCTGAATGATCCAAGATGCTGGATTGAAACTGTGCGTACTTGGGAATTGCACCGATGGGTCGACGCACAGATTGTGGGGTTCCAGCACAAACCCATCAATGTTATCAATTGTGTTCCCGGCACGTTCAAAATGCTCCTGCCTGCCCAGTAACAAAGACATGGAGTCGTCCAGGATCTAAGTATCAGAACTGTGAGCAATTTCATCAGGCAATGCCTGGAGTTCGCGTTCGGTGAGGTCAAGTTGAGATTCACAGTTGGATTCCAGCAGCCCTTGGCTTTCATAACACAATAAGTCTGGTTTCCGCGTCGTTATTGGTATTTGTGGATGATATATATAATGCAGTAGATGTTAGGACAATGTCCAGATTTGCAAGTACAGTTCAAGGTGTGTGTTGTATAGACCAGCTTGGAGATAGTTTTGCACCAAAATGAACATTTGATAGACATGGTGTGGGGCTGGATAATCTCCAATATCCAAGTATATAGATTCTCGAGTACCAGTACAGTGTATGTTCATCAGCAAAAATAATACTGAGCACCCGGAGCGCCCTTTGCGTCTGGCGCACCTAGCGCACATAACGTCAATCGCGAATCAGGATACAACTACTACTACGCCCTAATTCAGGGTGCACCTGGCGCAACACTTAATTGTCCAGAACGCACCTGGCGCAACACTGAATCTTCATGAATGCACCTGGCGCAACACTTAATCTTCCTGAATGCACCTGGTGCAAAACTACATCTTCAGAAGATAGAGTTAAAGGTACCCCCTTTACCCGCTTCTGACCTAGGTAACAGAACTGGCATAGTATAAAGGTCTCTTTAAGTAGGCTTCTATGATATTTCTAATTCTACTAGTCTAGCTAAGTAATCTAAAAACACGTGTAATCTTTCTATAGTTCAGGCTCTCCCGGGTACAGGCACTTCCTAGTGCCTGGATGGATCAGTAATATCATGAATATTCACCGCGCAGGGATTGGCATTATACCGGCATGTAGCTGGCTTCGAGCCCAAGAATCTCCAAAACACACAATCGAAATCCGTCGCGCTGTTGTGGAGTAATCTGCCATCGAGTCAAATTCTGTCAGCTTGACACTTAACACACCATCGACAGAAGTCAGCTACTTCCTGAGATTTGATGCCCCAGGGACGTACCGTATACCAGCGTGTAGCTGGCGTCAAGCCTAACAATGTCTATCATGTAGAATTGAAATCCGTCAAGCGGTTGTGGAGTAAACTACCATCGAGTAAAATCTCGCAAGGATGCAAATACCCCCCTCCACAGAAGACAGCGACTTCCTGGGCTTTGATGCCAGAGGGACGTACCTTATACCGGCGTGTAGCTGATGTGAAGCCCAACAACCTCCAGCAAACAGAATCAAAATCCATCCCCCGGTTGTGGAGTAATCAGCCTTCGAAATCTCCTGTCGCCAGTCCGCTGACTTCATGAATAATAGTCAGGTAGGGATGCATCCTATATTAGTGTGTAGCTGGCGTCTAGCCCGGCATGATGCATGTGTCATATTTAGGATAGGTATTATGGTTGGGGAGGAGTCTTCTGTGAAGGCCAGGAGGGCCCAGGGGTGGGTGTGAGGAGAGCAAAGTGTGGAGTCACATCATGTGGCATCCAAGCATAAGTGCTAAGAAACCACAACAAAGTAGAGACTGCCATAGATATCCCTTGCTTTCCGACTAGACTGAGCTAGCATATTTGCTCTCTAAAAGATCAAGTTCTGAAAATAGAACTAGAGAGTATCTTGAGTGGTGCAAAATTCAAATTAAGAGTTGAGTAGCGGCAATCTCACCTAGCGCTCACACTAACCCAATTATTATTGCCAAGGCTACCCCCTTTCCAGGTATGAGAGATGGGAGCAATGCGATAGGCTACACGGGATATGGAGTAAGTGAGTAGTGATTTAGGAGGTGCAATAGTCTTTTGAGCAAGATCCGGAGGCAAAGGAGGTAAAGTTGTGCAGCTACTAGCGGTCAGAGGTAAGTGAGGATGGCAACCATCTCTTCTGATGCACCTGGCACACGCAAGTATCGCACTCTACCTCCAACGGGACCTAGTGTCCGGGGTGCAAACTCACCATACCCTGTATTCGGAGGCAACAGCAGTGCATCTGATGCACGGTAAGTTTGTGCTCGTATTTAGTGTTGATCCTAACAGATGTGCATCGCGCATAGCGTCTTATTGGGAACTAGTCTTTAAACGAGGTTATATTCCTATTTTCAGACATCCTGTAGCGTCAACTATGGTTTCTTTCAAGAACAGACACGGGGCAGATCTCCTCCCCGGGTTGCCTTCAATATCATGTTGCCTTTTTTCATCTTGAATTAAACTGTGGCAGTGTTTTGTCTTTGGGGGTCGTTTTGCTAATTATTAGCTAATCTTGAAACAGATTCACCAATCTTTTAAATGCTGAGGAGTCTCTAGGAGTCATTTATATAATGTCAATTTATCATGAGAGAAGAGAGTTCATAACAAGATTCATCTTACCTTCAGAACATCCACAACCTCTACTGTATTCACACCAAAAGACTATTATCCCCAAGACAACCATCTATATAAACTAAAAATTAATCAATATAGTGCACAATCTCATTAACGTATAGTATTTCCACATGTAAAATTCAGGAAACCAGTATGCTCTGCTGTGGCAAACCTATCAACTTCCACCTTATTTCCTTGGGGAGGTTACCGGAAAGCTCTCAGATCAGCGGAAAATCAATTAGTATAAGGCTTTAATCAGCTTCTGGTATGGCCATGCAGACGATCAAATATATGCTTGATGGCAGGACTATGTAAAAGACAACATGGTAGCAGGAAACTATACAGATTTGAACTTGTTCCCTGACGTCCGTTTCCCGCAAATCATAGAAGATATGAGAAGATTGTGCCTGTGCAGTGATACTCTCACCATGGCCTGAGCTGGCAATAACATTCTTTGTATGCGGCAGGCGAATGACGCAATTGTTCAAATTCTTAAGGACTGTGGACAGAGGTTGACACAAACTCTAGCCAATCATGCTCTAGCGATATTGCACAGGGCGCAGCTGGGTCCACAGGACCAGCTGGGAATTCCGCTTGCACAGGTGATTGTTCCGGGTATGTTATACCACCAAACAGGCCACCTTGATGGGGTCACCCACTACCAGCACAAGTTGCACCGCCACCCCCGCCACCACCACTACTCTCACCACCCCTGCAACCACTTCCACC
>QOVD01000376.1:83808-98463 GCA_003521225.1 Tuber microsphaerosporum | reverse complement strand
GTTATTATCGAAGTAGTGGGGTCCATTGATAAATTGCTTTACTACATTCAAATTGCAATTATCAATTATTTGAACCAACATTCAGCTATCAGATTATCCTAAAGGGGCTTTGAAGTCAAACTGTACTTTTTGGAACTTGCACAAATACTATTTTCTCATCAGATTACCTGTTAATTACATTTAGTTTAATATAAATAATCCACCTTCTACCATTTACCATAACTAGATATATTTTCTTATTCAGGATATATACTATCTATTCTAGGCTCCTGATACTCATCACATCACAGACAGGCTTATAGTTGGTTTAAATATTCCATTTAAATTATTTAACAATCAGAGTATAGCTTCCTAGTTGTATCATATCACTCTTTATAGTTTATAGTGTAAGAGACATGAGAGACATGTTAGTCTAACCTCAAACTTTCTATACTTACTTAAGATATCATAGCAAAGGGTATTTCAAGGAATTGAGTTTATTGGCCAACTATGAATGTAGATATTATATGGTAAAATTGACACAATTTGTATGTAATTTATATGTAGTTCTCCATCTCTCTTTTGACCACTATTGCTTTGAAAAATGCTTATAGGGTAAATTAAAACCAGGTTACTCTGAATATATGAGACTTATACTATCCTTCTATCCATTTTAGAATTTCCTTCTTGGAGGGTTTTCACTCCATTTCTCCATGGGAAGGAGTGCAACTCTTTTCTGAAATAGGCAATCTTAAAACCTCTATACCAGGATTGCAATTTATCACCAGGAAATAAAAACTAGATTTTCAGATTCTCTATGCCTCAAAGTACTTGTAGCTCAGTTTTCAAAGTATTATCTATATTATTCATTGATATAATCAAATGAAGGTTTGATTTTTTAGTGGTTGCTATGGGTGATCGGGATCCCGGTACTGATCGGGTTCCCCGTAAATGACGTTACCCACTAACGGTTGACCAACTCGAGGGAACAAGGGGCTAAAAAGTAGATCCCCAGGAAGTGAAACAGAACCGCATAGAGAAGTTAACCTTGGGAACCCTTTTATGCTTAGTGGGTTTCCGGAGTGCTGGAGCAATGCTTGGGCTGTTCGGAAACACTCCCGTTGGATCTTTGACCATTATTTTTTGATAGGCGGATTGCAGTAGGGAAGTGACTTCAAGGATATGTCGGGTATCATACTGTGCCCCATCAGAGCTACGCATAGTAATGCAGAGCCTTAAACCAACACCAACTCGCAAAGTCAAGAACAGGAAAGAGAAATATAAACATCCATTATATCCCAAGACACGGTAATTATTTGGTACAGGGTGGGTTACAACTCGTTTTCCGAAAAGTAGAACGAAAGGAAGAAATAAAAAATGACAAGGGGGATAGATATTTACGCAATCAAATCGATGTCCCAGACAGCCTGCGATCGCAAACACCCACAGCACAAGTATTATACCAGTAGTAGGACGCTGTGCTATACAGTACGCACTACGAAAACTCAAGCTAACAAAAGCCCCGAGCAAATAAGGGACCGCCAAAATCGAAAACGAGAAATTCAACAAAAATGCCACGCACAAAGGAGATCGTAATCCCGTTTGCCGTGGATTCTCCTACAACTGTAAACCGAGACTAAATCATAGACCGTACAGCAGTACAATCCCCTATTCTACACTTCACGCTTTAACTATCTATGATTGCGGCTGCTCGGGGAGCTATGTGTTCGGGAGAGTGTAGCGTGTAGCAAGTAAATTGATGACGGGTTTGATAAAGGATCAATACGGCAGAAGACCTTAATAAATAAACCAAAGCTGAGCCCGGTTCAATTTAAATCTATGACATGACCACCGCAACACCGTTCCACATACAATCAGAGAGAGAAAAACTATCACTTTTCGTTGCTCACAGTTAGATAGGTAGGGAGACAGGCACTTGCGCCTCCGACTTATCTGCTTCCTGCATGACCATATCCTCCCTCTCCCTCTCCTTCCCCTCCTCTCCTCTCGCCACCCCCAAACACTCCTCCTCTAACCCCTCAACAAGCTGATATCCAATCCCAGCTGCCTCCAACCTTGCCTTCCCACCATTCTCAACGAAATCCGCAGGCTCCATAACACCAACATAAACCCTCTTGACCCACCCGCACTCCAAAATCCGGTCAACGCAGGATTTGTTTCCGGAAAGTCTTATGCTACAGGGTTCCATGGTTGTGTATATCACTGCTTCCGCCGGAACAGGAGAAGAGGAAGAGAGGAGTTTGCTGATGGCGACTTGCTCGGCGTGGGTGTTGCCTGGTTGTTCTCTGCTGTAGCCGGTTGAGAGGACGGCTCCGCTTGGGGTAGTTATTATGGCGCCAACGCAGAAAGCCGATGGGATATAGGTTGATTGGCGGGCAATGGCTAGGGCTTGAGCCATCAGGGATTTGTGATCTATAGGGGTGTTGGCCAAGACGGCGTCCCGGGCGAGGTGGGAGTTTTTATTTGTGGAGTCTTTGACGCCGGACTCGTCGTTGAAGAGGCGCATTAGCATCGCCCTATGATTTCATTAGCCATCTATCATAAGCCAGTGTCGCAATAGCAGGGAGATTCATACTTTCTCTCATCCTTCGGTAACATCAAATTACAACTATGCCTGCTTTTCCAAAGTGGGAACACCATTCTATCCTCGAATTCGCCTTCCGTCGGCTCGACCTTGAGAACACAACACCCCATTGTAAGCCCCCTAACCCTCTCTTCGATCTCCCCAATAACATCCCCTTCTTGCCCCTCTGCGTGAACCTTCGGGAACAACTCCTTCAACAGCCCCCTCACCGTCTCCCTCTTCTCAGCGCGCACAACCCTCGTCTCCCCAATCCACCCCTCGAGAATACTCAAGCCCTCGCTCTGGATCCGCCACGGACATACACCCTCCTCTTGCACGTCTTGCTTCATAAACGCTTTCACCCCGCAGTGCACGAATTTGACATTAGAGCCTTCGTTGGAGGTCAGCACCTGTTTTGCGAGGTGGTTGGTGAAGTAGATGGCTCGACTGGGGATACCCTCAGCGTTGCGCACCATGAAGCAGGTTTTTGGGAAGCGCGGTGAGAGGTCGTAGAACTTTGTTATGCTTTCCAGGACGGGATGGTCGGTTGGAAGGTATTTGAAGGGCTCTTCGGCGGGTGGGCCCTTATTTTTCTTGGGGGGGCCAGGGGTTGTGGGTCGTGTGCGGGTTCCAAGGGTGGTTTCTTCGTCGCCGAGCTGGACACCGCCATCGGAGTTGTCGTCTTCGTCAGGATCAGGGAGGTCGGATCGGAGCTTCTTTGGAGCGGGTGGAGTTGTGTTGGATACCGCTTCGGTCAGTTTTCTCTTAGATGGTGACCCAGGGGTGGGAGTTTCCCCCTCAGAAGCAGTGGTCGTAGGTACTAACTCGACCCCTTCTAGCATTTCCTCAACTTTCGCACCTTTCCCTCCCTCGCTAGAGGTTCCCACCTTAGACCTAGCAATAGCAGCCATCTTCCTCCTCCCATGCTCCTCGCTCTTAACCGCGCCAATTTCTGCCCTCTTCTCAAGAACTGTGATAAAGAAGCCCCCTGTGTCCTGTAAATGCGGGTACACGCGCATGCACCTCTCCAGCGGGACCCGGCTTTCATCTTCATCGGATTTTCCATCCTCGGATGGGAACATGCTAGGCACTATCCTACTGAGTCTTGCCTCGCGCATATCCGCTTTATCGACCTGCTCGAAAGAGCTGAACCAGGAGCCGTCCTTATCCATTACTCGCCAGCCGCCTTTGACCCCCGGCCGCCTCTTGAGCTCAGGAAGGCGGTCCGAGCAGTCTAGTATGTTGACCCGTTCTAACCCACCGCAGCGGTCAATGGCGGCGGCTACTACCGCTTCGTTCTCGATGGGATTCATGGAACAGGTAGAGTAAACGATTCGCCCACCGACTTTTAGCATTTGTAGGCCGCGGACTAAGATTCGGACTTGTGTCAAGTGTAAACCTATAGCGCCAAGGGGGTTCCAATCTCTCCAAACATTGTAGTTCTTTCGGGCAGTGCCGTCACCGGAGCAGGGTACGTCTGCCAATATCCTGTCAAATTTCAAGTACTCCTTCCTCCCGTCTTCGTTCTTAACTAGAAGGCTAGGATACATCGTAGCATCATGATTCGTTACAATCAAATTCGGAGAGTTCAAACGCTTGGTCTGGTGGATTAACATATGGCTTCTCCTATAATCTGCGTCGTTGGCTATGATCAGGCCCACTGGTCTACCACCGGACCCATCGTCGACAGATTCGTCTTGAATCGCAGCCTGAACGCGTGTCTCTTCATTCGCGTGAATGGCTTCGATAAGCTGTGCAGTTTTCGAACCCGGGGCGGCACACATATCCAATACTATATGGTGCGGCTGAATATCCATCACTAATGGCGGAATCATAGAAACCGCCTCCTGCCGCGAAATATTCCCCACCGTAGTCTCCGCTACTAAGAAATTCTGAAACTTTTTAAACGGTGGGCATCGTCGGATTGTGGACTTCCCGACAGATAATTGCCATGCTATTGATCTGTTAACACGATCCTCTTGATAAAACATGGAGGAGTGAGCAAACCTAAACTATCAGGAAACCACCCTAATGCCCTGGGTGCCTCTACTGGCACTCCCTCCCACTCGATCCCCACCAGATGCGGAATCAATGTCTCCTTCAACGTCTTCAATACCCCCAAGGCATGCGCTTTTCCACCAGTGAAGCGGAAAGTAGTTGGCAGCGTCCTCTGCAGCGACGCCCAGAAGTCATTCCATTCTTCTGAAGGAATTAGACCCGATTGGTTGTAGTAGGATTCGTAGAGGGCGTTTTCGGTTGGGATTGAAGCGTAGTTTCCGCGCTCGCCGGTGCCTTGGTTGTTATTACCGCGGTTGCGGCCGCCACCGCCACTGTTATTGCCGACACGATGTTTTTGGCGTTTCCCTCCCATTGTTGTTGTCGTTGGCGTTGAGAAGATGGGAGATAGTGGGGTGGTGGGAGAGTTGCGGGAGATCTGGTCTTGAAATTTCGGATCCGGAAGGTTTGGGCGGACTGGGGTGGTGGCTTGGCGGTTGCAATTAGGGCTTGGAGGCAGGGAACATTTGGACCTCAATGCGCAGCTTATCACTCGGGTTGGGGATATTGGTCGGCACATCCAGATCATGTGTCGGGGGATGATCATATCTTAACTGGGAACATTTGGGAGATGTCGGGAGTGGTTGGTTATGTCATTGCTATCAAAGTCTCAATCTTGAGGTGGTACAAAATTGAGGATTGGAAACTTGAAACGATGGATTGAGAACGCTGCAAGAACAAAAGAGGGGAAAGGACTCTCGATTTTATGATGGCCAAAAGAGGGAATTGTACCGGTAGAACACTATATTTTTCCAGCCGCGGGTGTCGAACCGCGAACCTGGCAGTCTAAAGTAGTAGGGAGCGTCCGGTCATCAGGGCTTTTTGAAACATTGATAATTACAAAACATAGGTTGCAATAGAGGGGTTTCGCCATGCCATGCCAAAAGATAACTGTGCTGTTGCCAGAGGCAACGAGCCCATTCACCCTGGCAACAACTAGTTGAGGTGTTTATGTTTTGGTAAAAGATGCACGGTTTGTCAAACGGTGTTGCACAGCACTGTTTTCCACTCCGTGTATCCCTATCCCTTAGAGAGCTGAAACAACGAAATTCAGTGCCGCCAAGGAATTGCGCAATTGGCAGGGGTTGAGGAAAGGGGTTTAGATTACTAAATAGAGGGTGCGATATCAAAAAAAGAAGTAGACCGAAGACCTGCCAACATCGTGATATAATGGAAAACAAGAATGGCAAAGGGCTATATGCCACTGTTCACACTGGGATCTGACTTGGTGTATTTTCACCTCTGAACCTACTTGCTTGGAACACTAGCGACACCACAAACACCACGTCTGACTAGCTCTCTGTACAAGTACATGGCCCCTCAATGTGCCACTCCTGCCTACCGGTTCTGGTTTCTGTAAGTTTTGGTGATATAGGTTTGTCAGACAGGATTGCATAAGCGATATTGCCATTAGCTTCGGTAGAGGAAGGTAAATTTAGGCTTTAGAGTTAAGTGTTTTTGATTGACGGTAAGAAGGCAGTAGGTAAGTGAAGAATGAAACTCGCAGTAGGTAGTTTTATTGCTATTAGTTCTTGCAAGACAATAGGAATTAATGATTACGGTACCTAGTAATAAGTAAAAATAGTGCTGCCAATTCCGGTGGACAATACCTTGTGTAGAGTAATATGATAGCAGCAGATTGGCGATATAAACGCTTCCCTTTAGAGGTGGCAAAGCTCGTAATATGTGAAGTGAGTTCCTGGTCGTAGGTGTAGCCTGCATCACACAATGCTAGTACTTTATATCCTAAACTAATAGTCTTATTAGGCATTTTGATTGTGAGAGCAGAGCAACCCTGGAAGAGAATTATTATCTGATCAATTGTCACATTAGTCCATCAGAGAAAACACTCTTTGGAACATTTCCAAATATGACTATTCAGAGGTTCGAGCTGTCTCCACTACTCTTAAGTAGGCATTGATAACTTGGATGGCTCAGATATATGAAGATACCGCTTGAGTTGTTGAAACCTAATATATCATATCCTGTACAATGGTTTGGGAACTACACCTCCAACAGGGTACCAAAAATCCTTTCTCTTAATATATTAAGGTGAATCAAGATTGCTAAAATTATTCGAAGTTCGGAAGGTGTTGTAGGATACCACTTTTGAACAAGAAGATTGCTACACTCTGGCAGGCCAGCATTATGTATACTAGCATACAGGTATGTGTGCTTAGTAGTATTGATTACCGGGCTTAAGAGACCCCGATAACCCCGGGGCCTCAGTCAAATTCCCCACCACACCCCAGTCAATGGCCCAGTCCAGGGCCTTTTTTATTTTGTTACCCACCCCTTCCCCTCTCTGGCCACCCACCCTCTCCAGGGCTCTGAATTGCCCTCCGTAAATTATTTTTCCTCATTGGGGCCTCATTTTTTTGCAATTCCCTACTGCAACTTTCAGCTTCTGTCTTCTTCTATTCTGGTTCAATTGACCTCCAACCTTTAAACTATTCCCTATTTTGCTACTTACTCATATGTACACTAGTTTCCATTGATTTCAAGATGGTGATTGTAGATGTCCCAGTGCCATTCTCTATGCATCTAGTATTTACACTGCCAAAGAAGTTGTGCTAGTCTCTATGGCTAAAATTCTATGCCCAGAATCATACACCCAAAATCATACACCAAGAATCATACCCTCAAAAATAGGCTATATGCAATTAGTTAGTTACTCTGCAGAGTTGATTACAGGACTCAGGTTGAGGTTAGGGTTGATTGTCTATTCATATGCATTATCAGAGTCCTATAAAATATAGTTTTGCCAAAGTTACATTCTTGGAGCAGACTAGTTAAAATACCCAGCCCCCTTTACTAAGGCCATAGAAAATAACTAGATAGGGAATATTTAAAGAGAAGCTCATTCTCGTTGAAAACAAGAGCTAAATGAAGAACAGAAAGTAAAGATAATCCTTAGACATGCTTACACCTTACAACTCCCAGTAGGCCTAGCTCCCGACTTGCCACCACTACCCCCAGATTGGGTTCAGATCGTACCAGTCCAGCCTGTCCCACTACTGCTGCCAGCGTGCCTAGGGACTCAACTAGTTGTAGTCCAACAATGTGCATCAGGCAGATGAACCTGAGCGCTCAGGGCATTACCGCTGTTAGCAGTTACAGACTGCTCTTCTCCACCACTATGTGAAGGATTGCCTCTCTATCAGCAAAACATATTCTACATCAGGTATATAATACTTTGATTCATGTATTAGGTGGTATTACCTGTAAGCTCTATACCTCTCATATCCTATGAGGCATTTGGTATAGACAAATAGTCTGGCCAACATTATAGAATATTTGGTATTATTATAGAATTCATTATTCATCTGGTAGTACCAAAATATACTGGATGACACCTTGAGGAATTAGGTAAACGAAATAATTCTAGGGTCTTGGGTAATTTATCTAAGGCTGCCAAAAGTCTCATATGGCCTGCGTTATAGCCCTTTGCCTCAGGGTTATTCTGGTGTGGTTTCTCTACATTTGAGTTATTCCGTTGTCGACAGTTGCCTCCTGGAGTTCCCATGGAGACTCTTTGTGTTCTATTTTGCCAGTGTGTGAGTACAACAGTGCCGAGATTCATCACTTAAGCCTTGTTACTGTCACTTACCATGTGTTTTAGAAAAAGGATTTTGGTTGCAATAGTGCTAGAAAAATTCCCAATAGGACGAAAATAGGCTAAATTCTTCCTCTAAAAGGCTTGTATTGGTCCCTGGAAGGCTCGCTTACATAGTGCTGCCGAGAATTTTAGCCCCCACTAAAATAAATATTATACTTTTTGGCTTAAACATTGTCATGGTCATAGACCCTATGTTTTAGAAAAAGTATTATGGTGGTTGGAACTGTTACAAACCTGATAGGGTTTGTAGGTTTTCACAAGATTCGCGCTTGCAAATCTCAGAGTTTTTGGGTATTTCACACCATGACTACATTTCGGTCATAGGATTTCATATATGAGTCAATTTTTTTTTTTTTTTTTTTTTTATCACTCTTTTATTTTCGTTTTAAGGCTTGCAGTACAAGACCCGCTACGGAACAAAAAGGATGTGCAGCATCAGCTATGACCCCAAAGACCCGGTGCGCTTCCGAACCCACAGTCCATCCCGTGCCCTCCCTCCGCTAAAAACCCTCTGACCCTGCCCGACAGGAGCGGAAACCCGCATGCAAGTCCGGTACTATGGGTAGAAAACTACAGAAAGAAAACACAGGCCTGAGCTCCTACAAGACCTCCACAGACAAGCAGAAAGTAAGAAACCAAACGACAGTGAGACCCTAACCGAGAAACCCAAAAGTGTACTACTGTCCCAACCAACATACCCCACCAGCTTTCCCCCCTCGGGGGGCCTGTCCCCTAAACGCCCCAGAAGTTGGTGAACGCCGAAGCGAAGCTGCTGGAAGGGCTATAGATAGACCGTGGAAGGAACGACGCAATCGAAGAAACCCAGGGCCGTGTGGCGTAAGAGGATACAAACTAATGCTCCGGAACACAACCGAGATGATGATGTTGGAAGTAGGGTGCCAGCCGGACGAGGAGGAGCCGACCACGGAAAGGCGGCCAACAGACGAGAGGGAGGCTGTAACCGAGCCATGGGATGAACGACCGAGAAAGGAGGAGGACGGAGGGGTAGACCCAATCAAGAAGTGCAAGACCGACCGACCGAAACGAGATCACAGTCTTTCGACGATGCCGACCGTACCAAACAGAGTTCCCAGGAGAAAGTGCGATACCAGGGAGCGGAGCCACTGGGGCCACTACTTCACCGATAACCCGAAAATGCAGACGGCCATTGACGAGAAAGGGGTTGCCGACTATGTGCAAACGCTAAGCGAGGGCAGCTTAGTGAGAGCGGGGAAGGGGAGAGAGAGAAACCGTGAACCCCCTAGACAAAGACGGCCCGAGAGCAATGACATCAGGAGGGGAACAGAGGGGAGAGGGATGAGGACGCTTCACCCTCCTGGGCAGCGAGGCCATCAGAAGAGGGGAGTGGGAGGTGGGTGGGGTTGACGATGATATTTCAGAGTGTTGAAATTTCAATCGCCGGAGGTGGAGAGGAGATCGTTCGTGTTCATATATGAGTCAAGCACGACTCATATTTTGTTTAAGTTGTTTATTTTGTAATGACTTGGTAGAATCATATGATGTTATGATTTCACATAAGTCATGATAGAGACTCATAAGTATTAATTGGAATGACAAAGCAATTACGGAAAGAACTATAAAAGGAGCGCAGAGTAAGAGGATAGTTAGTTCATTATGCAACTATTTACTATTATTTCCTACTAATACTTGATGCAATAAAACTACACTATGTTCTCTAAGAAGGTTATTGTCAGAAAAGCAGTGTATCCCTCAACCACTTATCTGACTAGTGGATCAGAAGTATGAGAGGTATCAAGAGAAATACAACAACATTTAGTCTCTGACGGAGAATATTCGTGAAGAGTATTATCGAAGTTTATAATTCTACTACGGGATATATGTCTACCTTATCAGATAAAGATAAGACAAGAGTCTTTACTTGTTGCACGAAATAAGTAAGAAGCCTTTCTAACAGCAATGGTGCTAGAAAAGTCCCCACTGGGATGAAAATAGGCTCAATTCTACCTCAGAGGGGCTTATATTGGACACGGAATGGCTAGCTTACAATTAAATGGTACTTGTGCCGACACTTTTTAGACCTACCCCTGTTAGTGAACTGAGCATCTCCCACACCAGCCTGTACTGGCCTAGTTCAGCTCCTGAAAGGCCACTCTGATATATTGGTCATCCTACTCTAGCTTCTACATATTCTGAGCTCAGAAAAATGTGAAAATTGTGAGTGACCTTATATGATTATGTAACGATCCTTCCCTCCGGGCGATACTTGCAGCAGGTAACAACTTCCTCGTTCTCATAAACTACTTCTGATAGCAGAACACTCTTGCTCATATTGTGTAGTCGAGAACGTGCTAAGAGACACTTCACTTATTCGCCAGGAATTGTGATAGTAAAGATAACTTGAATTGAGAGTATAAGAAAGTACTTAGATGGTTGCATGAGGATCTAACTACTTGACGGTTTTTTTTTTTCTATATCAGTTTTGCATTGTTTTCTACGGGTACAACCAAACATGCATCGTTAGATATGGCCAAGAAAAACCTCCATCCACCCCGGCGCCAGAGGAAAAAGCCATCATCCTAATTCCCTCTGGTATGAGACCAACCGCACATCTCGCACGCAAGACAGAACCTTCCTACAAAAAGAAACTAAACTGCAGCAGCCGGCCTAGTCCCCCAAGATCAGAAGAAGGAAACCACCACACATGAAAGCAGGAAACAACAGGAAACCCTCTTGCCGTAAACTCCGACCCCAACAAAGAAAATAATAGAAGATCCAACAAACGAGAACCTCAACACTTCGGAACAATCTTAACCTTCAGGCTAAGCGACCGGGCCAAGGAGTGGCCTAATATTCAAACATAGACAACGGCAAACATTAGTATACCGACCCAAGGATCCGACACCGAGCACGGAGGGAGTGCAATACCATGCCTGGGCTTAGCCAAGGGCTCCGAACCGTGAAGGAGGCCGCGGAAAAGGATAGTAGGTAGGCAGTAAGGTGCCAGCTAAGGGAGGATTGTAGCTATGACGGAGCAACCGGACGAGACCGAGAAAGGAGGAGGAAAGGGAGCCAACTCGCTAGTAACAGTGGACTAGCAGGCCATAGCAGAACGTTTTTCGAAGCCAAGGCTAAAGACGAGACAAAGATGTTCCTGACCGAAGCTTTCCCCATCAAGGGTACACATTCTCGAAACAAAGAGGTACTTCTGTAAGGTGTCCGGACACCACAGTGCCGACTGTAAATGTAGAAAGAAGGGTTGCCGACCGTGCAAAATGCTAAGCAAGGTGCAACGCAAAAGACGGGAGGGGGGTGGACGAGAAGGCATCAACTCCAAGACCAAGCCTGCCCAAGGACAGAGCATCAAAAGGGAGGAGAGGCGGAGTGGAGAAGGACGGGCCCTGCTAGGCCAAAGAGCCAACAGGGGAGGGGACCCATGGGGGTGGCGGGAGATCTCGCGATAATTCTCTGGTGTTGAGATTTCAATCGCTGGGTGTGTAGAGCAGATGGTTCGTGACTAACTACTCGAAGTTTTTTTTTTCTTTTTTTATATCAGGTGCTTTGATTTTCAACTACAAGGCTCAAAGACTAAGTGCAGCACTAGCTATGGTAAAGAAAAGCCCCAACCTCACCGAGAACATAGGAAAAAGCTATCGCCCCAAGTTCCTATGATCCGGGACCAACCGCACGATCTCCTCCTCAAGAAATACAAAATACTCATCAAAGACAAGCAGGAGACAACAGGAAAACCAGCAACCCACAAAGCTTCCACTGACGCTCAATGATCCGCCAGCCAAAACAAAAGAAACCAAATTAATATCCCAGTAGCAAAAGTAGAGAAAACCAAAGGCATTGATAGCCGAGGGGGTCCGCGATGGCTGAAAGAAACCCGCTGAGCGAAAGATTTCATCCGAGCCCAAGGAACGAAACCGCTAACTGAGGCAGTACAATACGACCAGTGACCGAAACCGAGAGGTGACTGGGCAAGCTGCAAAGGGCGGGAGGTGGGTGGGCGGCCGACCTGGGGAAAAGCCTACCGCAAGAAGGAGTGATAGCTGTAAAAGAGCCACTGGACGAAGATCGGAGGAGGATGAACGGAGGGGTAGCCAACTCGCTAGAAACAGCTAACAAACAGGCCATAGCCGATCTATTTTCGAAGACTACGCGAAAGACGCGAACCGAGATGTGACTGACGGAAGCTTTCCCCATCAAGGGTCGTGCGCTCGAGCTGAAAAGGTACTCTCACCAGAGTCCGGACACCGTAACGGCAACCGTAAACATAGAAAGGAGGATTGCTGACCATGTGTATGTCACTAAGTGAGGCGAAGCAACAACGAAAAGAGGATGAAGAAATGAAACGGAACCCCACAATGGCCCCTAGAAACACGCTTGCTCAGGGCGAGATCATGACAAAGGCCAAGGGGGGGGCAGGGAGCTGTCTGAGGCCGAGGCCAATAAAAGAACAGGCTTTACTGGATGGAGTTGACGAGGATATTTCATGGTGTTGAAATTTCAATCGCCAGAGGTGGAGAGGAGATAGTTGGTGGACTAACTACTCGACTATTTTTTTTTTTCTTTTTTTTTCTTTTTTTTTATATCATATATTCGTTGTTTTAGAGTACAAGAAATAGCGTGCATCATCAGATATGGCCAAAACAAAACCCACAAACACTAAACAAAAACAACATCAAACAAAACCTAAAACAAAACAAGTCCTCCAATGGCGACGAACCCAGTCGCATTTGACAAATTTAACAAAAACAACGTATAACTGTTAAAATCCAACCTTAACAAACAAAAACCAAAACATAAATTCAAAATCACCAAAACATCAAATTCATGAGACTAAGGAGCTGCCGGGGCGTTGCAAATCATTAAAGCCCTAGTATGTGAGTCTGTGATGCCTTCTAGGAGGTTGCTGGACGGGAAGAGTTTTGGCCTCAGGCCTCTGCTGGGCGGCGCTAGCGGGGTGACGGATGGGACTACCGGTGGAGGCGGTACAGAGTAGGGGGGCATGTCAGGTGGGAAACCAGTGGCGGTGGAGAGGATATAGCCGGAGAGGCCCTTTAGAAGAGAGGCGGAGTCCCAGAGGGGGGACGGAGAGTCCAGCGAGAGATCCCTTGGGAGGAAAAGGGAACGCGCTTCCGATCTCGAGGGGCAGGTCAGGATGGCGTGCTGAAAATCCACCACTCTGCTTTCGCAGTGCGGGCAGAGGGTAGGGTTGTCGTTGTTGTACCAGGAAGGATGACCAGCGAGGTAGCTCTTACCGGCCCTCATGTGATGGATGTTTCCAGCCACGAAGTGGGGGAGACCTTGGAACGGGTGGGCCGACAGAGCGGGGGGAAACTTATAGTAGAGAGGAGGGGAGTAGTCTATCTTCCAGCAGGTGAGGAGGGATTGTCTGAGGAGGAGTTTGAGGCGTTTGTTGGCTTTGGACATGAGTAGCGGGTCCGGGAGGAGGGTAGGCGAGTCCATAAGATCAGTCCTGACTAGCGGGAAAAAAGCAGGGCGGTCGAGGGCCATATATGCGTTGTCTACGATTGAGTCAAGGGGAAGGTGCCTTCTACATCACGACGGGGGGTAGCCCAGTTTTGGGGGAGGTAGCCCAGTTTTGGGGGAGGTAGTTTGGTTGTAACTTGGTCGCGTATTGTCTCGCGGAGACGGGAGATGTCCAATCATCCAAGCCTGGGAAGGAGGGGTGCAATCTGGCAGATGCCGGATTGTTGGAGGGGGGAAGGCAGGAAATATGAAGGCCAGCAAGGCGACGTTGGTGGGCCGCTAAAAGAGAAATTGGAGGAAGGCAGGACTCAAAAGACAGGATGCCCGTAGGGGTGGAGGAAAAGCAAGAGGTGGACCACCTCTGGACCTTTCTCCAGAACACCTCCATCTTTTCCGTCATCTTCGCACTCGGGACAAAGAGATCGGCCCCATAAAGCAGGACCGGACGGACTACCGCCATAGCCAGGCGGTGGGAGAGGAAGTGGGGAATACCTTTCGCCGGCGAACCTAGAGAGCGAATTACAGCGAAGGCGCCTTTGGCAAGAGCCAGTCTTTTGTTGAAGTGGGGCGAGGTGGAGAGTGAGGGAGTGAACCAGTACCCGAGCTACCTGAGGGAAACGGCGGGATAGAAAGTGCTTCCGTCCAGGGTTATCGGGGCAGAAGAGTAGGAGCCCCTCTGCAGGTGGGTTCGCCAGTGGATCAGCTCTGTTTTTGGAACCGAGAAGGGAACGCCCAGCCGCGAGCCAATGGCGGAGAGTGTTAGGTAGTGACCAGCCAGGAGTGAGATGTTCTTTCCATAGGAGGGGGAGGAGACTATGATGGCAAAGTCGTCCACGTAGGAGAGGACGAGCCCGCAAGGGATGGTGAGGTGCCTGGAGGAAACGTAAATTATGAACAGCAGGGGAGAGAGGGGGGAGCCCTGGGGGGTGCCTACCGATAC
>QOVD01000376.1:0-82932 GCA_003521225.1 Tuber microsphaerosporum | reverse complement strand
CAAGGAGTGAAGGCAGGGCCCAATTCAAACGAAAGGAAACACACAACCAAGAGGAACCCATGAGAAGAAAACCCAACCAAAACATAGAGTAAACACTACACTAACAATCTCAGAAGGGGGCCTGTCATCACCTATTGTAATACAGGGCAATCATAACACGAAAGAAACCGGAAAGCCATTTTCATCGTACCAAGGCTGAAAGTCGTTCAAGGAGGCGGTGGAATACCATGAACAGTCGTAACAGAGGCGTGCGACCGTGGGCAGCCGCGGGGGCGAGTGGGGCCACTAGGCAGAGGGGATGCCAGCCAAACGAGTGAACCAAGCCGACCGTGTAAGCGAGGGTGAGGGAGGGACAGGGAGGGAGCTGTAACCGAGCCACGGGACGAGACGACCGAACGAGGAGTAGGGTGGAAGGCAAACAACTCGCTAGAAACAACCGACAAACAGGCCATGCTCGAATGATTTCGGACCGAGAGGACGATAGCGAGTACCGGGAAGTTACTGACCGAAGCGTTCCCCAGCGAGGGACAAGCCATAGAACCAAGGGCGTACTCTCACCAAGGTCCTGACACCCTAACGCCGACCGTAAACGTAGAAAGAAGTAAAGCCGACCGGGGCGACCGCTAAGCGAGCCTTGCGACCGTGAGACGAAGGGGTGGGTGAGAAGAGCCTTCTAACAACTTCTATGGCGACGCTTTCTCAAGCCGAGGCCATCGTAAAAGAGGAAGAAGGTAGTGTTGTCACCCTCCTAGGCAACGAGGCCATCACAGGAGAGGAGAGGGAGGGGGTGGAGTTGACGATGATTTCTCATGGTGTTGAGATTTCAATCGCCGGAGGTGTAGAGGAGATCGTTTGTGGCTAACTACTCGTCTCTCACGCCCCCTTTATATTGGCGTTCCTCCCACAACCCTAACCCTGGTGACTCATACCCTTGAGTCACACAACCTTATAACTCGTTGCGAGTCATGTGCGAAATCCATCAGATGACTTCTAACAAGTCAGCTGCGCAACATACCTAAACCAATCATAATCCAAATAACAAGTCATGTGCGCCACTCGCGTCACTTGAGTGATACCCATGACTCGTAATGTGAGTCATGTGCAAAAAGTCATACATTATATGACCACAACCATGCGTCATATAAAAACATCAACCAAAAACATTATAACGATGACGTCGCATGTGCGAGTCATGTGAAACAAACCACAAACCTATGACTCATAACCATGAGTCATGTGAAACCATTTTCCTCGCTTAGTCAGGTTTGTGACAGAGAGTAGGAATTAGGGGGCTAATTCCGGAGGGATTCGTTGTCAGATGGCTGGAAGGGGGCAAGATTGCCTGATGTGAACTGTGATGCACGGTGGTTGTTACCATACGTGATGCAGGTGTGCTGGTAGCGACATTGGGTAGAGCGACATTCGCCATAGCTCCAGTTACGGCAGGAAGGTGTTGATAGGGGTTGACTTCCTGCTGGCTTCGGAAGTGTTATCCAGGATGCACGTGATGCTGCGTGAGCAAAGCATTTGGAAGCCACTAGCTCACTATCTAGCTGGTGCCATTCCCGGAGTTCATATATATTCCTTCCACTGGCTACACGCTTGCGGTGGAATAGGAAGGGCTATGACTTTACCCCATCCCAAGTATACTTTTCCAATTACTCGTACTGGTTCATCGTGTAGATGCATAATGCAGTTCCCAGATCGCCCGGAAGCCTATTGGGTGCTAGCTTAATGAGTATTCCAGAGTAAACTGCCCAAGCTTTAAAGAAGCTGCTCATCCGATATTCGCTTTCTCTCCCCTCTCTTTCGGCCTGCTCAAATTTTACTCCCCTAATATTGATTCTACAATAGGTTTCAGTGCGCTCTGTTTCGCAGGCCAGCAGACGGTAGATGTTGGTTGGCTTGAATTGGTTCTCTATTATTTGTTGCAGGGTGGCTCGTTCAACCTCGGGGAACAAAGTTCCCACGGAGTCAATGACTCCTGATGCGCTCTCGCTTTCATATCGCGGGTGGGTGAGGGTATAGGTAGGATTTAACATACTGGGTGGGCTCAGGTCAACCAAGGTTCTTTCCTGCCCGTTTTGTGCCCGGAGCTGAGCCAGCTGGCTTTCTAACTATGCTATTTGTGCCCGCGTCTGGGTGGAGGCGGGATATCTGTTTTCTGGGAGTGTTGAATTTGCATTTGTTACAGTGTTCGGGGCAGGGTTTCGTGAAGATAGCTGGCGTACTACCCAGTAGACGATATCCAGTTCGTGAGACCGAAGTAGCTCTCGCATGCTACTAAGGTTGATTGACGTGTTAACTGTGGCTTGAGATTGGGGTCTAGATACCGTTGGACTTGGTAAGGACTGGCTCTCTTGTCTCCCTTCAATGCTATGCCGTGGAACTTTGCTATGGCTCTGCTGAATAGTATTGGTTGAGGGGCTAGGGGAGTGGGTATATTGGGCAATGCGGGGTTCCCCTTCCTCGCTCTCACTTGTAGGGTTCTGTGAGGTGCGGCCTGCAGGGGAGATGAGGGGGTCGTCGTTATCATGTCCATACCATCGCGGGGGCAGGCGACTACACGTGTTTTTCCTTATTCTGCCATGTGCTCTTGGTGTCCCAACTTGTGAGATGCTGCTGCCGCTTGTGGCTGATCTGCGAAGGGCCATTGTGTGGGCAATTGGGAAATTGAGAAAGTTGTATGTGAATATACACTAGAGTATTGAAAAATATCTTGGTAAGTTATCCCAGGGGAGCAAGATGTGAAGAACGCGGAAGTGAAAAGTGAAGAACGCGAAGTGCAAGCAGCTGAAGAACTCAAGGTGTAAGAAGTATGGTGGTCTCGTGGTGAATGGGGTTCGGGGGTGTTATATGAATGGGAGGTTCACAGACTAGAAGACCTTGAGCTATGTCCCCGCACTGGCCCAGCAACCGGGTATACCTTTTTCCGCCCACCTTGGATACTCTACCGCCAGTGACTTGGAGCCATTCTCAAGGCTTGCCCAATTGGCAATAGGTTGTTCCAACCCATAATCTACCCCACCGCCACTCCTGTGACCAAGTCCTTCCCCGAACCAGCTCACCTCTAACTTTCTTATAACTCCACGAACTTTTCGTACCTTAAAGCAACATGCAGAGTACCTTTGGAGCGCAGATCCAACCTCAGTTAACTTTCGGACCTCTTTATATTTCTTTATAAGGGGGAGACTGACTCTCGCACATTCTGGTGCACAGGCACCTGATGATTTAGAGCACACACAAGTAGCTGAGGCAGCGAGAGCATATTGACAAAGGAGAAGTCAAGAGGCAATTCAAAACAGTGGGGTTTTATATGCAAGGGAGGCACTTTTTTTTGATGATTCAAAAGCAGGAGGAAGAAGATTCGGAGAAAAATGTTCTATTGGCAAGACTTTACCTTCAACGATGAGAAAAGGCCAACCTGCAAGAGCGAAACAATGCCTTGAAGCCAATTTTCAAGCAATTGACAACCGCTACCCTAGCTATTCGGAAGCGGCATACTTAGCAGAACAAGTCCAGAAGAGTTGGGAGTCGCAATTGATCTTCATACTTAACTTTTTATTTGAATCTTATGTTGTGTTAATATCTTTTAACCTACTATTCCGTCTACCGACAACACCAATCTTCACTTTCTTACAATTAAAACACCTTAAACTAGCAGCCTAAACTCTCCTCTCAACATTAGTATAGGTTTCTTACATTTTTGGCAACTTGAGGTGGAAGAAATCAGGGTCTGGTGTTTTGGTTCTGATAAATCTTCTTTTGAGCTGCTATCTTCTGTTGAGCTGTTAGGTACGTTGTAGACATGCTTCAAGATTTGGAAGAGCACACTGTTACACCATTGGCAGAAACCTTGGCGCGGTTAGTTGTTATCAATCATGGAGGAGGGAATTGTATACCCAGCTCGTATACTTATGGAAGGATTCCCCTACCTGGCTGCAAATGTTCGTAGAGGAGGGCAAGGATGGATTGGAGTAGATAGCATGCAAGAAAGTGTTGAAATATCACGAAAGTTCCATATCTCTGAGGCCTACTGCGGCAACTGTTGTTTGGCTAACGAGAGTCATATTTGGGAAAGTGTTGTGGAATGTGATAGTTGAAGCGGTAGTTGTTTGTAATAGTAGTTAGGTGCAGTGGAGATGTTTTGGGAGGATTGAGTAACGGTGCTAAGGTGTGCCAAAGATTTGAAACGAAGGTTAGCTGGAAGGTGGAACAAGCTATAGTCACACTAGGACGATGGAGAAACCATCGAAGGTATCAGGAATGCTAAGGATGGAAAAACAAGGAAAACTCTGCAAGTAGAAATGAAGGAAGTTTGGGAAAAGGTTAGAGAGGGTTGTCTGGAAATAAGGCACAGGTAATGAAGCGGCAGTGGAGGGCTTGTACGCTGTTGAAGAAAGGATCTTCATGTACTCGAATTTGTGTATAAATAGGACGCTGCTGGCAGCACAGAAAGAACAAGGACCGCAATACTCTCTACCGATCATAGCTTATTTTGTTTAGAAAGTAGGATCATCTCCGGTAGAGTACCGGTGCGATAACGAATACGATGTAGCTCTTTGTATATAAACCATTCCTTCCGCCACAGATAGAACAAGCACCAACGAGTCTAAACAACATGCAGCGATTTCCTACTTTACTTTATTTGTCTCTCTCGCACTCGCATATCTTCTGCAATCGGCACCTCGTAAAAAACACCAAGATCACTATCCTTGCGAATTCTTCAGGATTTTACGAATTGAAAGTTTTCATTGCGCAGCGGAAGATAGTTGATTAAGTTCAGTAGCTAGCTAGCTAAGCGGAACAAGAACGGTGTGTAGATACCCTATCGCAGTGACGAAACCCCTGATGTGGAATACACACTTACACGTACAATATTGCATACGCAATAGTGAGAAGGATTTTTATGCACTTCTCTCACGATACCTCTACCTGGAGGACCAATTCTCAACACAGGAATAGGATGGCTACATATCGGCCCAGTTTCTTCTGGGGGGGGCGGCCCGGGCAATTGGAGCATTTTCATACCTGGTCCTCGTTCAGTTGGCCACGCTTCGACTCGTTTCTCGGAATTGCGAAGATAGTGGTTGCTTTGATCGACATGGGATGCTATGATCTGAGGAAGGAGGATTTTCGGGGGCACATACAGCTTGCATGAGCTGCCCTGAAGGGACATGAGGAGGCGGTGAAAATAATACCTAGGTAGGAAGAGGTCGGCTAAGATAAGTTTGATAATCACGGCCGAACACAGCTCTCTCAGGCTGCCGAGAATAAACAACGCAACGTGGTGAAAATACTGCTCGGACAGGAAGAGGTCAACCCTCACAAGTCTGATAATGACGGCAAAACATATTTCTTGTGGGCCCTGCAGTGGTCCCGGCACTGGAGTATTGAGGCCTTGATACTGTTGGATCTTGATCGTTTTAGGCTGCTCGCCGCATACATATATTCCCATTCCCGCTAGACGAGAAACGCAACTACAACTACATGAAACCGACCGTTGCTCCAAAGCTGTTCCACCACTACTAGCTTTTTACCACCACACACCTTGCCCTTGCATATCTAATGCGATAGTATCAAACAGGTCTTCACCTACAATGAAACACGGAGCCTGATGATAACCGAATATCAACTCTACCCTCGGCAATGGTGTATCTACCTCGGAAAGGTCTCGGAGAAGCATGCAGAGGAAAGAGTGGGTGATCGAAAGCAGTAGAGCCATTTGGCATGCGGTGGAAGCATGTCAGGAAGAAGGTTTTCTCTTGAGAAGGATATAGGGCAGACTGTTCTTCCATTTACTTGTTCATTATCTGTTAACTATTGCATTCACTCTCTATTCACATGGTCTTCTGTTATTGTGTCAAATTGTTAAGATTTATCTCGTTATGGTCAAGCTTAAAGAGGTGAAGATTGTTTTATTGTCAAACAGAAGAACGGAAAGATAAACTTGACGATTATTGATTAAGAGAAAGGAAAAAGAAGAAGAGAAAACAGTGGAGGAGAAAAACTAGTTGATGTTTAACGCATGTGAATGAGCTAGCAAAGCGCTCGGATGTAGACGTCATCCAGAGACATAGACCCCTGTACTTTTTGGTCCACGCACTTCTTATCCCAATTCCGAACACTTTCTAACACAAATCTCATTCGTTTCTTTCTTCTTTTCTGATGTCTTTCTTCTATCAAATTTGTTCGTACCAATTCGGTGTCGTCCAGCAATCCGATATTGCATCCACTGCGTGAGCCAAGCCTATTGTCAAATAGATACACTCTCGTAAAGTGGTTACCCACAGCGCAATTTGAAGCCGATGAGATACCACCGCACGGAAATCACCGTCTTTCCTTCTCTTTCTAGCCATATTGCTCATGATACTTGCACTTCCGTATCTTCTACTTTTGTAGGTGAATCATGTGGAAATTGTTCGGAGCTGCTCGGCATACTCAACCTCTTCAGCACACAAACCTATCTGGCATGAAAACCTATCGGGCACGCTCACACCCTATCCTGTCATCGTTCAGGCAAAGATGTCCCTCGGATATGCGCTTAGGATGGATATGCCCGCCGGGAGCAAGTGGGAGCCCGGGGGCCAGTTCTTCGATGTCGTTCAGCAAATCTCCGGGGAGGTGCTTCAGGATCGGTGCAGCACCGGGAAGGCTATTTGATGCGCAGAGGCTTCAACGGAAGCAGGAGTTTTCTTTGTGTCGTTGTTCTTTTCTTTGTTAGCAAGAGAGTTCACAGAAGGGAAAGGGGAACATGCGTGGAGCAGGATGGACCTGTGTGGTGATCAGTGTTCCCAACCGTCCCGTCCGGACGCCAGGGCCCTAGCGTCCTATAGTCCCGTCGGTCCCGGGCAGGGTGGGTAAGGACGGCCGGGCACGGCGTCCGTCTTTTGTAAACACCGCAGTCCTGTAGGTTGACGGCCGGGCCCTGCAGTCTTTTGGAAATGATAACTTCCGGTAGGTACCTACGGCCCTGAGTAAGGACGGGCGTCACCTGTAGGTACCTGCCGTCACCCGCAGGTATCTACCGTCACCTGTGGGTACCTACCGTCCTGAGTACGGACGGGCGTCTCTTTTGGGCCCTGGCTGCTCCCCGCATACCCCCATTGCTACCGTCTCGGCCCTGTCGTCACCCATATCGCCTAACCCATTGCCTATAGGCTTCGTGGTCGCTCCACACCTCTGCCTGGGTGAATAAATATAGACCTGAGAGACGAAGATTAACTATTTGGAGAAGTCCTAGCGATAAAGCAGAGTCCGCCTCCCTTGGTCTCATTCACTCAGATCTTGTACTCTCTAAACCTTCTACCTTACCTTCCAGCGAAATTTGATACATGATAGTAGAGCCTGAGCTTCTCTACATTAGAATAAAAATGTTTCACTTCTTAATAACACTGACCTAATGCTCATGAAATTCGAAAATGAAACATAAACTAAGACACCTATAGGGCCCGGCCGTCCGTCCCGGGCATAGGTCAGGACGGACTGCAACTAGGCGTCCGTCCCGGGCAAAGGTCTCAAACGTGGCGTCCGTCCCGTCCTAGACGAAAGACGGACGGACTGGACGCTTGGGAACACTGGTGGTGATCGGAGGAAGGATGGGAGGAAGGGCCCGGAAGGCTATGTGGTTTTATATATACTCCTGTCTATACCATTAGTTTGTATGGAGCATCGAGCATCCAGTGTTATGGAGTTAGCGAGCGAGGTGAATGAGAAAATGTTTTTCCCCTCTCTAAGTTTTGTGTGTTAGCGATCTGTCCACTGTGTTGTTTTATCTTGGCGTTTCGACTACTATAGTTCCCGCCGTTTCCCGTTTCGTTTTCGTCGCCCGTCTGTTGCCGTATATCCATTTGTAAAAAATCATATCCCATGAGATGGGAATGCGCAGATATGCCATCATACCCTGGTTCGGCTCCCTGCCTAGCTTGTACGAGTTAAGATTTATAAATTTCTATTTACAAAGTATAGCCGAGTATATTTCGTGGGGCGACGAAGCTTTATCATTGTGAGAAGGTTTAGTTTATAGCTTGCTGCTTTTTTCCCTCCTATTGTATTAATTTTTCTCTAGCTGTAAATTCTTGCTTGCGTCATATCCCCTTCCTTCTTGTACGTTTTTTTCTTCTTTCCTTTCTACATTTCCTATCCCCCATCCTCTTTCATCCATGATAGATCAACCCTATATAGAGTGCTTTGCAGATAGATGAAAAGTGGTGTACGATGGCAAAAATATTCCCGGGGCGGCTGCGAGTGACAATCCAAGGAGGGTATCTAAGATAGGAGACCGGCTATCATGAGTGATCGGCTTAGGCCACAATGTGACAACATAGGTAGCGGATCCCCCCTAGGGGCCCGCCGATGGGATGAGTATGGGGACAGGGTAGGAAGGCAGGCTTAACAAATAAGTATTTTATATCCTTCATCATCCCTATTTGTCTCTAGTTCTCTTTGACAGCAGGAGACAGACCGGTCACGGTCGGGAAATCACCAAAACATCATGTCCAAATTTTAGAGATCACAAGATTCTCTCAAGAAAAGAAGCGGGGCGAATGCCGCCTGCTAGCAACCGTAATTGTAGGCCTTGAGTGATTGACGGCAAAGAGCAACTGAGGCCGGTACACCGGAAGTCTCCACGGCAATAATAGAGTTGGTTCTCAATGGCTATGTGAACAAGCAACAAAGAGCCTTTTAACTCCGGTGGTAAGAATATCCTTATACAGGCCAATAGAAGAACTCACCAGGTCATAGAGCTCCATTTGCTAGTGAATTGAAAGCAAGGGGGGGAGAAGTCTCTCTTTCTCTCTCCCTCTCTTGTTTTATTTTCTTGATATTAAGTAATAGTAAAGTCCGAATTAGTGCAGTGTTGTGAGATCATATAATAGGTTTCAGCGCAAACTGAATCAGATACTCCCTTAGTGCATATAGTTATAGTTCTAGTACTGGTATGGAATCTATGGTATGGTGGCCAAATGTAACGCGGCGCATTACCCCGGCCTGCCTGAGATTTACCCGCGGGGTAGGCTATTGATTGGGGGCTGTGAATTTCGCTCGCAGACGCGGTGGCCATGCATAATATGTAGTGGAAGAGTTTCTGTCATACTAGGTAGGAAAGCTTGGTACTCTTGAACTTGAAACTCACAAAAGTATCACTGCCGAGGGGATTGGTACCTTCTACTTAGGGTTAGTTTCATAGTGACCGCCGCCAAGACTGTATCCAAGTAGTGGCATGGAGGCGGAATGGCGGGGTTATTCCGGCTGTACTTGGAGTTTTTTGTTGAAAGTCACCGGGGATCACTCCGCACAAGTTAGAACGCGGGCTTTTTTCCTATGTACCTTTCCTATCATGTCAGTCTCTTGTTCCTAGTTTCCTTTGTCAGTTATAAGCAATCACGGAGGAGGGACTTGTATACCTAACTTGTATACTTCAACCAGGATTAGTATGCAGGGCGGATCAACGCTCGGGTAGCAGGACGGAGGGTGGATCGGAGCAGAGAGCGGGCACAAGAGTGGGGTTCTTTCCGGTTTAGACCATGTGCGAGAACGAATACGATGTAACTCTTTGTATATAAGCCACGCTGTCCGCAACTGGAATAGATAGGACAAGCAAGCAACCAATATACAAAAATTCCTCCTCTATTACACTTCCTCTCTCTCTTACTTACTCGCATATCCCCAACAATCGGCTCCACATAACAACAGGTTATGAGCCCAGTCAGCACTCAATAGACCACAACAATATACTGATTGTAATCCGCCACCTGCACGCGCTGATATACTGACTGTACTCTACAGAGTACCCACGATTCTCTCACAATGTCCACCACTGCCACCTCAGCCACCCCTGCTGATACCACCAGTACTCCGGCCACAACTTCGCTAACCCACTCATTCGAGAAACTGGATGGATTAATGGCATCAGGCAAGAGTAACTACCATGCCTGGAAGTTTAGAATAATTCAAATTCTCAGAGAAAAAGGGCTACTGAGTGCGATCGAAGAGAATCTAGACAAGAACAACAGTAAAGCACTATCACGTGATTACTCAGCATTCACCATCCTTACCTTAAATGTTAAGGACATACAAATCAAATACATTCCGTAGTGTAGTACCACTGAGGAGGCCTGGGGAGCCCTTCGAATTCTCCATTAAGGAATCGGAGCTAGCGGACGAATGTTGGTTTGGCAAAGACTTTGGGTGTTAATGATCATAGAAGGTCATGATATGGCAGAGCATCTAAACAATTTCCAAGAGTTAGCTAGCCAAGTGGAAAGTCTATCAGGCAACGGCAAAGGGATGGAAGACAATGAACTGGTAACACTTCTCAGTCTAAGTCTTCCGGAGTACTACAAACCTATAGTCATGGCCCTGCAATCCCTGGCTGATGATATTAGCATTGACTTGTTCATAAACCGACTCCTCCACAAACCTGCCCGGAGGCAAGTAGTGAACAACCCTCAGCCTGGAGCAGCGCCAAGTACCTCTGTGGTGGCATTTATACTGCAACATACCTCATACTGTAGTGTTCGAGAATGATATGGCCGGGGAAGAGGTGGGATCAGAGTGCAGAAAGGATTTCTATGGGCCATGTAGGATGTGAAGGGGGTTCAGGATAGACGGCTGAAATATCTAACATAAAAGGGAAATGCTTCTATTGCTATTAGGAGGCGCATTGGAAGCAAGATTGTTACCAGAGAAAGAAAGACGAAGGCAAAGACCCTGCGGCATATCCGCCCACTAGTCAAACCAGCTTGGCTTTTACGGTGTTTGAGAGTGGAAAGATAGGTGACTAGAAAGGCTAGATTGTCAACTCTTGAGCAAGCCAGAATTTATGCACCATGCAGGAATGATTTATTCCGGGAACATATAGCCTGATGAAGGAAAGAGCTATCGAAATTGCCGATGGATCCTGAATCCATGCTATTGGGGTAGGCAACATATACATAGGACAGCTGCGTTTGTCTGGTGTCCTCAATGTTCCCCAAGTTGATGGAAGTATAATTTCGGTTGCCAGCCTAATTGACTCTAGCTACAAAGTCAGATTTGATTCAGAAGGATGTACGATTTCCAACAAGGAACAGAGGGTAAGATCTATAAGGGAAGGCAACCTTTATTATAATCAAACACCTCTAGTAACCGACAGTGCTCATATAGGATTGGCTTCCAACACCTCTTAGGCAGAAAGTGTGGAAGTATGGCATCCGCGATTGGGGCATCGAACACTTGACAATCCAACAATTAGGTTTGTACAACCATAAGTTAGTGAATTCCTTGTTTGGGATGATGCAATAGGAGAAGTTGGAAGTGAAGTTTGTGGAACTTGTGTGAGTGGCCAACAACACTGAGAAGCCATGACAGGCTCAGGAGAGAAGGCAGTGGAACTCCTGGAAGTAGTCCACTCCGATATTTACAGTTCTATGCATGTTATCTCGATCACAGGAGAAAGGTACTTCATAACCTTTGTTGACAAGCATAGTGGCTGAATTGCCGTAACACTTTTGAAGACAAAAAGTAAGACACTTGAAGCTTTTCACGCATATAAAATGTGTGCAGAGACAGAAGCTGGACGAGAGATTAGAGTCTTCAGGAGTGATGGTGGGGGAGAGTATCTAAGTAATCAGTTCAAGTCTTACCTTCAAAGCTGGGTAATTGCACACAGGATTAGGCCACCATATACTCCGGTACAGAATTGGATAGCAGAAAGGGCTAACTGAACATTAATGGAATCAGCGCGGTGCATGATCGAAGATGCGACACTTGATAAAGCCTTTTGGGGCTTTGCTGTAGTACTAGTAACAGCGGCACATATTCACAATCGTCTCCTCTCCAAATCAGATGAGAATAAGTCACCACTAGAATTCTGGACAGGAAAGCCAGCCAGTATTGGACATCTAAGTGTGTTTGGGTCAACTACCTACACTCTACTACCAAATTTCACAAGTATCCGGATGCCTTGGCACCGTGAGGCTGAATCGGGTGATGTTCCAGGAAACCTTTAACCAGGGCTCAACCCCAAAAATTCCCAACTTCAAACTGCTAAGGATCCTCCTAAACCACATTAGCATTTAATTTCTCTCTATTATTAGATAGAGGATAGACTGAAGATTCGGAGTGTAGAGTGATATTTTAAATAAATTAACTTTTGAACAGGGTATGGGGATGTAAGACTCTGGTAGCTGGAGCTTGGGCACAGGTTTAAGGCCTCCTCTGGAGGAGTCGGTTAAAGATCTTGGCGCCAGGCCATCCGGATACTTGTGCAATTTGGTAGTAATCCCATCGGCCAAACAAAAGAAGTTGGACTCACACTTAACAAGGTGTATCCTAATTGTATACAATAAAGATACTGGTAGCACGGTCTACCGTTTATACGACTCTAGCAGCAAGCGAGTGTTCTGCTGGCGGGATCTGCATCAGCGAAAAAATCAAGTGTACTTTTTTCTGCCTCCTATGTATCCTGAGACCCCTGTTTCCTTCCTGAATATATGGAAACTATCTTCCTGGGCATCCTGGAAACTCCCTTTTGGCCAGTTCGCTAGTGGCTGATTTCAACTTAATTGCACTAAGTGGCACTTCCTAGAGTCTACTATTTTGGGTACATGCAGGGGTTCAAAGTGGGGGAGTCAAATTTTGCCGTCAAAAATTTGAATTATCGATTGGTCAGTCATCTGATACAGTGAAGGTCTGAAATTTTGCATGTAGCTAGAATAAACTACCATTTATAAAATAAGCTAATGGGTTTTTCTTTCTAAACAATTTCATTTTTCTCAGGAAGAAAACTCATTATCAGGATGCAAACAGAGGTTCAGGAGGCAAGCTGGTTTTCAGAAAGAGCCAGGATGCACAGGAAGACCAAAATGCAAACTGAATGTTTTTGCTGACGTGGTAGTCAATGAGTTGGGCATAAGGAGCGATATAAGAGAGGAGTCTGAGAAGATTGACGAAATAGAAATCAACCTACTTGAGGTGCGAGAAAAAGGAGTAAGGGATGAAATTCTGGAAGATACTAGCGAACACAGTAACTCTAAAGGCAAAGGGACCAATGAACCAGACGAGGAAGGTTTTGGCGGAGACACCATAATCGTTAGGCCACTGGATAAATTATTTCACACAAGATGATTAACGGTTAGTGTGGTCGGTCCTAGACCCTTTGAACACCAAAGAAACCCCTCAAAACAGACCAGCGCACACACTATGCGCCCTATGATTGCCAAGATGGAGGAGCTGTACTCCCTTGAGTATGCCTTAGCGAGAAAGGACGGTGAACATTGGGCTAAGGCGTAGCAGTCAGCGGTTGATTCTCTTGTAAGAAATGAAACCTGGGTACTGACTTCTCTACTGGTTGGAAGAGAGACAATTGGATGTCGATGGCTTTTTAAGAGAAAAGAAGACGGACGCTACAAGGCCAGATTAGTAGCCAAGGGGTATAGTCAGAGAGCTGGAGTGGACTCTACAGAAACATTCGCCCCAGTGGCAAAGTTTAACTCTATGCGCACACTTCTTGCACTTGTATGTGAGAATGATTGAGAGCTAGAAGGCCTGGATGTGAAAACAGCCTTTCTGCATAGTGAGCTAGAAGAGACTGTATTTATGGAGATAAGAGAGGGACTCCATGAAGAACTCATGAATATGAATAAGGAGGACGGTAAGTGGATTGTTTGCTGGTTGACAAAATCCATATAATGATTGAAACAATCTCCTTGTACTGGGTATGGGAAAATTAACAAGTTTTTAATTGATTATGGCTTTCAGCAAAGTGAGCAGGACCATAACGTTTACATTGACACCATTTTCGAAATCATACTCTTGCTCTATATCCATGACCTGGCTATTACCTCACCCCACCAGGAGGATGTTAGATGGATACAGAATATACTTCACGAAGAATTCGAAATGACGGATCTTGGACCAGTAACTTTTTTTCTAGGCACGGAGATCCGAAGAAACTGCAAGACCCGGACACTCGATCTCTGACTAAACAAATACATTCATACGATACTTGAAAGATATGGAATGTCTGACTGTGCTCCAGTTAGCACACCCACCGATCCCTATTCTTGTCTCCTTAAAACCTCCCACGAGCAACAAGCAGACCCCCTGAACCAGAAGCTGTACCAGTCCGCTATTGGGTCACTCATGTATGCAATGATCAGTGGTCAGCCAGATATCGCATTTGCTGTTTCCACTGTTAGCCAACACAGTACGAATCCTTGTCCTCCACACTGGACAGCTGTCAGACGAAAATTCCGCTATCTGTCCAAAACATGTAACTTTGGCCTTAACTGTGGAGCTGGCTATTGTGCGAGATATACAGATGCAGATTCGGGTTCCGGGGAAGACCTAAAATCTGTTGAGGGATATTTCTTCTTGGTCAATAGGGCAGCAGTATCATGAATGAGCAAGAAACAAGCTACGGTAGCTTTGTCTTCTACTGAGGCAGAATACATGGCCTTAACTAACTGGCAGGCGGTGAAGGAGGGGCTATGGCTGGGGGAGCTGCTCAAAGACCTAGGAGCCCTAAAACATTAGCAAGCGATTCGAAAACTACAGTGTGATGACCAGCGGGCTATCGCACTTACGAAGAATCCGGAATATCATGCTAGAACGAAGCATATTGATATTCAATTCCACTTCATTCGATAGCATGTCACTTCAGGTTCTATTGAAATCTGCTTTTGCCCAACCCAGGAAAACACTGCTCACATATTTACAAAACCTCTACCTTGGCCGCAGTTCTACAAGCATGTCCTTGGTCTTGTACAAGTGACCTGTAACCCTGGGGCAACATAGGGAAAGGCAAGTCTCGGGAGCTGAATTCTCATAGAAAATTAGTGAACGAAAGAGAGTGATGTTCCCTGGTGCGGGGGAGTGTTGAAAGTCACCGGGGATCACTCCGCACAAGTTAGAATGCCGGTTTTTTTCCTATGTACCTTTCCTATCATGTCAGTCTCTTGTTCCTAGTTTCCTTTGTCAGTTATAAGCAATCACGGAGGGACTCGGACTTGTATACCTAACTTGTATACTCCCACCAGGATTAGTATGCATGGCCGACCAAGGCTCGGGTAGCAAGGCAGAGGGTGGATCGGAGCTGAGAGCCGGCACCAGAGTGGGGTTCTTTCCGGTTTAGACCATGTGCGAGAACGAATACGATATAACTCTTTTTATATAAGCCACGCCTTCTGCCACTGGCACAGATAGAACAAGCAAGCAACGAATATACAAAAAATTCCTCCTCTATTACACTTCCTTTCTCTCTTACTTACTCGCATATCCCCAACAATCGGCTCCTGATAACAACATTTTTACGGGTTGTAGGTAGAGTGATAGATGTAAGACTTGTGCGATGGGCAAGGGTTCATGGTAGAAACTTTAAAACATGAGACATCATTCTATAGTGCTGGGACTGTAATAGCAAAAAGAGTGATACAATATTCAACGATATGGCCAAGCCTTCCAATGGGCCAGCCTGGGTCCAAAAAGGGCTGGCCCGGCCCTGCCCAAGCCCAACAAATATTGAGCCCAACCTGGCCCAACCCAACAAAGTATAGCCCTGGCCGGCCCACGGAACCCATTGGCCTTACACACGGGTGACAAGTAATAGAAGAGACAAATCAGGATATATTAATAGTAAATGATTATGATACAAGATTATGGGAGAACAGTGACTGGCTGGAATACGTAATGGAAGGTTAAGAGGCGTGCCAGCTTCGGAAGCACTTAATATTGTCTAAAATGACCAACTTCCCATTTGGCGACTCTGATGGTCCCCAAACCCATGATGAAGGAACGCAGGTTTTTTCTTTGTCCCGGTGTGAGTTGGTATAGGATTTGCTTGTATGTCGTGATCATCAGCATGGTCCAATTCATCCACGTCTGGGTATTCATAGGCTAGAGGTTCGAAGATCTCAGATTCAAAGTAATGATATTCCGGAAGTGGACTTGGAGTTCGTATTGTGGCCGGAGGACTTGACACAAAACTGGCGGTATTTGAAGCGAACCTCATTTTCTTTTTATTGATAAACAACGGTCAGGAAAAGACACAGAAGGGACACTTGAGGGAGAAGAATATGGATAATAGAGTAGACAGAGAGGAAAGATAGTATATTCGAGTGTGGTGATAGCGACTCTTTCATACTATTAAAAGCTTCTAACTGAGTAACGATCCAAGAGTACTCTAACCTGAATCTGGGTTAGCATTTTCTCTCTAGGATCTGGATTTGGCGTGGGTTCGCTTATAACCATACTACTAATGGCAATGATCTGTGAGACATAGATGTGCTCGGACTATCGTTTCCCCGGTAATACGAACTTAAAAACACAATCGAAACCTTAACTTCAGTTGCGACATTAGTTGGGCTTGCTGGGCTACCCGTGCTTGGTTCCTCTCAGCCCAACCCGGCCCATGGATGCTCATGGGCAAGCCCAGCCCACGGAGCACAACCCAGTCCAACTAAAAACCCAGGCTAGCCCAATAAAGGCCTGACCCATTGGGAGGCTTGTGTATTGCTCGTGGGACTTGCACTTCCACACCTTCTTTTGTAGGTGAGTGATATCCTATGAGATAGGAATGCGCATATATGCGATCATATCCTGGCTCGACTCCATGCCTAACTTAGGCGAGTGAGGATTTATGAATTTCTATTTATAAGGTATAGAGTCTGGTCGTTGGGTGAAATAGTTGGATTATTGTAAGGAGGTTTTGTGTATGGCTTGCTGTTTTTCTCCCTCTTATTCTATTTTATTACACTCTGGCTGTAACTTCTTGTTTTCGTCTTTTTCTTGTACGATTTTTTTTTCTTTTTCCCACATTTCCTCCATCCCCCATCTTATTCCTTACATGATAGAGCAGCCGTGTAGGGTGTTTTTGTTTTAGATAGGCAAAGAGCAGCGTACGGTAGTGTAAAGATTCTCTGGTTGATTGCGAACAACTGTCCAAAGATCTTATCCAAGATGCTAGCCTGGCTATGATGATATGCTTAGCGGGGGGGTGGCAAGATACATACCGAATCCCCACCAGAGGCCCGGCAGTAGGCATTAGTATGTAGACAGGAAAGAGGAGAAGGCCTAACACATAAATAAGCTTTCCACACCCGTATCCCTCATTATCCCCACTTTTTTCCCGTTCTCTTCGGTAGCAGGGAGTATACCTGTCAGGAAACCACCTACAAGTAGAAATCTTATCCAAGTTTTCGGAGATTACATGATTCTCTCTATAAAATAAGCTAGGCTAATGCCATCAGCCAGCCACAGTAATACCAGTAGTAGGCATTGAGAGATCGGCGGCACAGAGTATCTGAGTGTGGTTCACCGGGAGCCACCACGGCAAGAGCAGAGTAATTCCCTACTTGTCATAACAATATAGTATGGAAAAGCAAGAAGGAGTCTTTCAACTCTTGTATTGGGTGCTGTTATACTGGAAGAGGGGGGGGCCAAAGAATTAGCCACGCCGTAAGACTTTGGTTACTAGTGAATTAGAAGGCACGAAGGGAGATGGTGGGGCGTCTTTTTCTTTCTCTCACTTTTTTTGTTTCTTGATAATTATAATATGATATTACGATTGTAGAATTAGTGAGGTTCGAATTAGTGTGGGAATGTGATATTGCATGCTAGACTACGGTTCAATTTGAGTTGGATATTATTAGCGCGCAGGCTACAGTATTATACCAGCAGCAATGATATCGCGGCTGAATTTTGTTCTGGGCATGATGGCCGCGGAAATACCCGGGAGGGTGAGCTATTGATTGTGGGGGCTGTGGATTTCGCTCGCAACCGCAGTGGTCATGTAGACTATGTAGTGGGAGAGCTTCTGTCATACTGGGTAGGAAAGCTTGGTATACCGGATCTTGAATCCCCTGATATTATGACTTCTGAGGGCGTTTCTGGCTTCTGTTCGAGAATAGTTTTGTGGTGTTGGTTATTGAGGCTGCAGTGGCTAATGTATGTATATACTGTAGTAATAAGTGGGTTGTTCTGCCACCGGTACTTAGAGTTTTCGCGGATGGAAAGTAGAATGGTGTATGCAAGACTTGTATGATAGACTAGGATTTTAGATATAAACTAGGACACATACCGCCTCGGCCTTCAGTGCTAATACCGTAGTACAGTACCAGCGTAGGAGGGCGCGATGCATTTGTCCTAAGGGGAACGGCCTCGTCTTGTGAGGGGGAAGAGGCTTGTGACCCGGTCGCCTTCCCGGGAAAGAGAGAAAATAAAATTGACCGGGTCAATAGAGTGCAACATCGCCAACACGGGAGGAGAAAAGCAGGGATGAAGCTCGGCCAAGTTGAGATGAAATCTGTGATCTAATTGGTCGTTAAGAGAAAGGTGTGGTTGTGCTTGTCGCAAGTAGGCAAGATAGACCAGGTGAGTGCTTAGCGAGGTAGCACCTTCAGCGAAACAAGGCATCGCTTGACACCAAATTTCTCTTCGAATCAACCAAATCTACACGCAAATATTTGCCAAGCCTCGCTGAGGGTGCTATGATACCTCGTTCAGTGTTCACCCGGTCTAGCGCCTTATCTGTCTGCGGAAGGTTCTGCGCGGCGAGCTATCGCCTAAATCATGCGGGGACAACAACAACAATTGTGAGTTCTACATTCGTACCGCGGGGTGTCAAATTAACGCGAACACTTGTGCCTCTCAACCAAGTACCGCATCCGAAAATCGGTGAGAGTATTCACCTCGATAGCCCCCAGGCCCAAATGATATGGCCAATTGCCCACCCCGACAGCAGCACCCGTTCACTCTAAGAGCAAGGCTAAGCATACTTGATTTTTTGTTATCGAGGTTGCCTGAATTATTATTGCTGGTATTAAGCTGGGTACTTGGTTGCGAGGCACAAGTGGTTCGCGTCAATTTGACACCCCGCGATGCGTTAGTTAAGGGTTCGTTTACCTAACCATTTGGTTTAGAGATTTTGGTGGGGAAACTAGACGGTGGCATCTCAACCAGCATCATATCCTAATAGACATGGCAAACCTGTTTACCTACTTTTCAACCGTCCTATAATCTGGCTGCTAGACGGTCAAAACAGGACGTAGCTCAAGAGGTCGTCTTGCTACCTTCGTTTAGCAACACCACCACAATTCCCTCACCGGTCATGCCCTCAATCACAAGGATAGCTACCAATCAGCTCTATTTTCCCTGCACAATCAGTAATTACCTTTCTCATTATCCGGTGTGGGTTTAAAGACACAATTCCCACCTTGCCTCTGTGAGGAGGCATTGTTTATCGGTCCAATATCTGCTATCGAGAATTGAAATCTACATAGTTGCACACCTCATATTAGTTGATCAAATTTTCCACACTAAACCATAGTAGACAGTATATTAGGTAAACACCCCCCCATCCATTCTCCCTACACATCTTCCACCGTCTAGCCTTCCTTAACGGTCGGCACCGTCTTCAGTTGCTAGACGGCCGTCTATAGGTAAACGGGCCCTAAATAATCGAACATCACAATGCAACGACTCGAATTCCTCTGCCTACACCAAACTCAACAAATGACTGCCAAAACCACACAGCCAAAAAATATTTAAAAATCAAAAAAATATACAATCCTAATTAAGACCTTGTATGTCATCCATCTGGTTTATTTAGATTTTTTTATTGTAGTAATGGTATGGCCGATCCGGGGTGAGGGCGGTTGCAATGCTATGTGGCCAAACGTTGCCCAGCGCCCACTGTTTGGTCACTTTTGCTAACGTGCAACACGAAGCTAGCACCAAACATAGTGAGCAGTGTGGGGGTTCCACACTGAGAACAGCCATACGGTATTTATGACCTTCCAACCACTCATCTGGTGAAGAAATTTGGGCAAAGTCTTCATCTCTATGTGTAAAAAATCTAGATTTTACTTTTTACCCTTTAGAACTCTGTACTGTACCTAAACTAGTTGAGGAATTGTCAAAGAGCTATGGTTGGTACATCGGTCTTTGCACAATTTCAGATGTTGTATGGGAAAAGACAAGGCATGGCGCAGTTTTTAACTTTAACTTTACAATATTTTATGCCAAAGTAGACAACAATTCCTTAATAATCTGTGAGCACCTGGGGAGATATACGAAAGAATATTAGACTGTATTTTCAATTTTTTTAATTTCTTACCACTTCAGAAAGTGTTGAATGGGGAGTGTGAAGCAGCATCGTTTTGGTTGTTACATGCCATTCTGCTCACCATTTTTGTCGTCAGCCTCGTACCGTTACCCACGGCATAGCGAGTCCACAGCGAGGCGAGAACGCCCATACAACATTTATAGGTCAGGGATCATTTGTATAGGCATTCTCGCTATCCGTAGACTCTCTATACGGTGGAATACGGTACTCGTACTTGTTTTGCTTTAGGTTTTTATTTGCCACGGGGTGTTTCCTGAATGCAGCTGTTGTACCATAGAAAGTACTTGTCATGTACAGTACAGTACCGTAAAAACTTTGAATAATTGAACCTTGTGCTGTGGGGTCCAAAATTCCCTTCTCTAGAATTCTGGAATGGGGGCGAGGGGCGCGGCCGGAACACAGCCCCTTTCCCCCTGCTGAGACAGAAATAAAAACAAAAATTTCTTGACCTTACTAAGAGAGGAAAGTCTGACGACATAGCACATGGTTCAATTATTCAAGTTTCTACGGGTACTGAAACACAGCTTTCCGGCTGACAAAGGTTCACTACTGGAGATTCACAAAAACACCCAATCGAATTAACTTGCTCTCTCTCTTCACTAAGTTATCTCAAAGTCCAAGCCAAAGATGAAAATAAGAAACCCAACGAAAGAAAAAGATCACGTTGCAGCCACAATGTCCAATCCGTCACTCATCACTTGTCCGTCCTCTTTTTTCCCAGGAAAAAATAAAGCGAGAAACAACCCCCCTCCCACAACTAAAACCTCCTCTTGGCCGGGTAAGCCCAACACATCCCAATCAAGTTAGCAACAAAACATCCGCAACCTGCCACAAAATCCCTCCCATAGAGTATATAGCGCTATCATCTAGCTAAGTAAAGCATCCTCATGAAAAACCATGCAGAATATCTAAAAATTAAGCCTATGTAGCAAAAGCAAACCTAGTATACGCAGATCAAATATCACCCCCGACAGTACCTCACAATTTAATCATACCATGGATTTAACAAAAAAAAAAAAGACCAATGTAATGGCACAGTTAAAAAAAATATTTAAAAATATAATAAAGATATTATCCTAATGAATAGTTTGTATCATCCATCTGCTTTATTGAGATTTTTTTGTTTTGGTAATGGTATGGTGGATTCGGGAGTGAGGGGGCGGGGTTGCGAAGTTATGTGGAACGTTGTAGCGCCAAATGTGGGGTTACTTTTGCCAACGTAGATTACCTATTATTAGGAATTCGAGGGAGAAAAATACCTTCAAGCTCGCTGATAGACACATCAAATGGGATGAGTATACTCGTAATTTTCTGACATTTGTAAACACAACTGCTATTGCATATGGGCAAAATCGTGAGGCTCTGACCGATTTTTTGCCCGTATGCAATAGCAGTCGTGTTTACAAACGTCAGAAAATTACGAGTAGAGGGCTCCGTGGAGTACTTGCATAATCTCATTCTCCTGATTTCGATACTTTTTGTATTAGCATAACATATTTTCATTTTCCACTTCAAGCATCCTTCACCAATAAAATGGGAGGTCGGGTGAACTACCATAAAAACTCAAATAATCGGTCGGAATGCTATCTCGTTGGAGTTCCCTCTGATAAGGTCTGGTATTTTTTGTTTTTCTTATGGCTCTCAAGGGGGATGAACTGGTCAGCTTTTGCTGTGTTCTTTGCCAATTTTCTAAAGTCGGTAATTCTGGACTACATAGCACACAGGCCGATTATTTGAGATTTTACGGTAATGAAAATACCAGCCGGAGAGACATGCGGTAGGGAGTATTCTATCAAACTTGTTTTCCCCAGTGTTCGCAAGCGGCCAGGTCGGCTTGCAGATAGCCGGCTGGCTCTCAGTCCGGCCAGGCCAGGCCAGAGTGAGACAGACCTAGGTTTCGTAGGCCAGGCTTTGGAGAAGCCTACAGACTTCATGGGCGCCTGGCGGCGGCGGTAGGCTTTCGGTATATTCCATGTGACTAGTCAATATTTTTTTAATGTGTGGGTGACATCTGCAGATACCCGAAGATGCCTGCAGACACCCACCCGTTTTCCCGACCCGAGCCACACCATTCAAGTTAAATTATGTTTTCCTAGGTTTTAGATATCCAAGTAGACAGAGATAGAGTAGTTTTTTCTTTTCCAATCTCACTCGATTTGTTACCAATAATTATAGTATAGTCCCACCTTCACGAAGATTTTATTTAAATTCTACTAATAGTTCTACCTTTAATAGAAAAAAAATGAAAAAACACGTTCCTAGAATATTACTCATGTCACGAGCGTGCCCAGTCTACCTACAAATCATTCCTATACCCAATATAATTTATTTAAATCATAAGGAGATGCCACCCATCCGGGCACACGGCTACCCAACGGCATTTCGATCCCGAGGTAAGCCTATAGGCTATCGATATGCGCTTAGGATTAATCCCTCCGGTGGGAAGCGGAAGCGCGCCGAGGTAAATAGAAGAACTTCCCCACAATGATGGCAATTGTCGCCCCCCATGCTTGGCGTTTTGTTTCATTTTACAGCCGACGCTTTGCCCCCGGATCTTATTCAAATCACACTTTATCACTCGAAAGCCTGCAGATATCTGCAGTCCGGCCAGGCCCGGTCAGATGAGCTCCGGAAGCCGGACTGGCTGCTTGCGAACACTGGCTTTCGCAAGGGTATTCTATTAAATTTAGTCCTACGCAGGAGCACTTATCAAATAACCGAAAAATATAATAGCGCACTCTCAGTAAACCGAAGCTCTAATGACTTTAAGATTTCTCCAAAAAACCACACATAGGCACATTGCGCTAGTATTGTGCATCGATGGCCTAGTATTTTGTATACAAGTTATCGTAGAGTGAATGTAATAGTTTCCGGTCCTTCAGATATTTGCCTGTTAACATCGGGACGGAGCCAAGTTTAAGTATCAAATCCCTCTACTCGGTGACTGCTAAAATGGTATTACAGCTGCGCTTAAATATAGTGCTATTAGCCGGTGATGGTCATATATTAACAACTTCAGCCATTGAAATTTACAGTCATACTTCTTATGAAAAACAGTATCAAAGCCATCCTCCACATGAGTCTATAAAAGCTATTCCATGATAGCTCCCCATTCTTGGCGCAGAGACACGAGTACAAATAGAGGGATGTGTCAATAACAAGTCACCTTGATAAGCCGGATGCCATTAGAACTACAGGAACAGCTATTAAGAGAGGACAAAACACGGTCGTCATATGCTATTACTTCGACTTTTCGGCGCAAAAGGAGCATACTGTTGCCAGTATGCTAGGTTGTGATGGGCACGATCAGATAATCCTCGAGTTTTGCTCTAATTATAAGGGTGGTCGATCACCTCGATCATAGGGGTCCCTCGATCACGGGTACTACTCGATTATGCTCAAGCATCATCGAGTATACTGGAGCATTGTGAATCATGACTGATCACTCTACTAATCTTAAGATTTGAGTGATGAGCTGAGCTTATATAAAGGGAGTCTACCCGCACACTACATTTCCACGAACGATCTCCTCTACACCTCCGGCGATTGAAATCTCAACACCATGGGAAATCATCGTCAACTTCTCCCTCTCCCTCTCCCCTCCTTTGATGGCCCCGTTGCCTAGGAGGGTGATGACACTCCCTTCTTCCTCCTCTACTATGGCCTCGCCTTGAGAAAGTGTTGTCCTAGGGGTTGTTTGAAGGCTTCTCTCGTCCTCTCCCCTTGTCCTGCTCTCGCAAGCCTCGCTTAGCGATTGCTCACAGTCGGCTATTACTTCTTTCTACATTCACGGTTGGCGTTACGGTGCCCGGAACTCGGTGAAAGTCCTTCTTTGGTCGCTGTCTTGTCCCACACTGGGAAAAGCTTCGGTCAGTAACTTCGTGATACTCGCCTGCGTCTCTCGGTCGGAAAACATTCGGGCATGGCCTCTTTGTCGGTTGTTTCTAGCGACTTGTTTCGCCCTCCACCCCTTATCCTCGTCCATTCGTCTAGTCCGCAGCTCGGTTCTAGCCACCCCCAAGTCCCGTCGGCACCCAACGCTTACACAGTCGGCTCCTGTCACTCCTTTTGGCTAGCACCCTCTCCGCCTGGTGGCTCCTCTCACTCCCGCCGCTGCCCACGGTCGCACCCCCCCGGTTACTGCAGTCCTTGGTATTGCACTACCTCCTTGGACTAACTCAATGCCTGGGGTCGTTCTAATTGTCTCCGGTTTCTTTGGTGTTATGATTGCCCCGGTCTGACTGGGTCATGGCCGGCCCCTTTCTGGATCGCTGATGTAGCTTGCTCTATGTTCTGTCTGGTTAGGTTTTCATTCTCATGGGTCAATACTTTGTTTGTCTTTCCATTCGCTTATATTGGTTAAGACTTTACTCTACTTGTTTGTCGTCCTTGGACGGGTTTTTGTTTTTTCAGGGGGTAGGAGGTTATGGCAAGTGGTTTTCCTATTGTTTCCTGTCTGTGGGGTTTTGGGGATTTACTTTGTCATCTGCTTAGCCGGCTTTGTACTTCTCTCTTGTTCACAGGATCGTGCAGTTGGGCCCACACCAGAGGGTCTTGGGATGATGGCTTTTTCCGCTGGTGCCGGGGTGGAGTCGTGGGTTTTTTCTTGGCCATATCTGACGATGCATGTCTGGTTTGTACCCGCGTAGTAGTAAAACAAATGCAACACTGATTGAAAAAAAAAAAAAAACCACACACTAGATTTCCACCAGACTTTACGCTGCTAGTTCTTCAACAAACAGCTCTCCTGACAACTGATTTTATCATGATGTCACCACTCCCGTTGTTTGGGCTCCATGGGATTCAACATAATTTATTTCAAAACAGGAGACACCGCCTATCCAGGCATACGGCCACCAAACAGCATTGCGAGCGAGTGAATACCGCTAATAACTCTAGATAAGCGACAAATTATCATGATAGGTAGGTGGACGATAGGGTAGGGATCTTCTATTCTTGGTATAAGACGAGTGTAAGTGCTCATAATCCATATTGAATGAATATTGCGATAGCCATAAAATCGATCATGCTCGAGCAAAGTCGACGATAACCGACTATATTCGGCGATGGTCGAGCAGTGGCCATGATCGATCACTCGATCAGGGAACCCCTTTCATTGATCATTCGATCATGGGGTCCCTTGACTCCCTTCGATCATGCTCGTGGCCATCACTAAATGCTGGGTTCCATATTGAGGCAGGTGATCAGTGGAACGGAAAGGGTTCCAGAGGGTATCTGGCGGGCTTGCAAGAGGAAACTAAGTCCCTCAGTAAACACAAACTGCAACTCAGTGATATCGCAAAAATTGGGCGACTCATCACATCCTCACAGTCCACATTTGTCATGATCGACCTACGGGATGAATGTACCCCCGTGAAGCGATTCTACCCCTTCGATTCACTAGAGGTGATATCATCGGATTCCTTTGTGTCAGACTGAGCGATGACGAAACACCTGATGCCATGGATTCGAGTCTACGGTGGAACAATAAAACTGATAATGACGCGGGTGGGGATAAATCGGGATTAGTAAAGGGAGCTTTTATGTGGATCTACCATGTGGAACGGCCCTGGAGCGCGGATGCACTCTGCCATGCCCTAACAATCGAGTTCCGATTCGTAGATTTTAATACAAACATCCCTTTGATAACGACATTAGTGAGCTGTTATCAAGAGCTTATTACTGTCGATAAGGGGCATCAAATGTGTAACTGATTCATTTCACTCTCAAAGAGCATTTTGCCACCTATCTCACTACCTTTCCGTTCGCTTCAGGCGGTAATGGCAGAGATATGATCGCCAAATTTGAAATTCCCAACAGGTCAAGTCTCTTTCAGCTACTTCCTCTGCTGATCCCGTCAGCTATTACAGGCCCTTTCTAAAATATTGTTCTTTATACTGTGGGATCCATGCGAAAAGGGAACCCCCGAATCACTCAATATCACTCGCTATGGAGCTGCTTCAAGAATATGATGGCCACATATCGGCCCAACATCTTTTAAGAACAGGCGGGTCTCTTCAATTAGAGCGTTCTGATACCTTGTCCTCGTTCAGTGGACTGGGCCGTGCTTCGTTTCTCGGAATCTTTGCGATTGTAGTCGCTTTAATCCACACGAGATGTTGCGATCCGAACGGGGAGGATTTTTGGGGAATATCTCGCTTACATGGGGCTGCTTAGGAGGGACATGAGGAGGTGGTTATAATACTACTTGGGTGGGAAGAGGCCAACCCCGAGCAGTCCAATAATGACGGCTGGACACAGCTCTGGCATGCCATTATCTATTGACAAAAGGAATTGATGAAAATACTGCTCTGGGGAGAAGAGGCCAACCCAATAAGCTAGATAATTACCGACAAATAGCTCTGGTAGGATGCCTCGGGAATGCACATAAATGATCGCACCCGGCTCCGACTCCCTGTCTAACTTTGTCGGGTGAGGATTCACGAGTTTCTAGTTAGAAGGCATAGCAGAGTATGTTCGGTGGGGAGATATAGTTTTATTATTGTGAGAAGGTTCAGTGCACAGCTTGCACTTTTTCTCCCTCCTATTGTGCTTAATTTTCCCCTAACTGTATTTCCTTGCTCGCGCCACTTATTTTTTCCTCTCCACCCCCCCTTCTCCCCAGCCTTTTTCCTATATGATAGATCCACCGTATGTACTTGAGTACAGTATTTTTTTTAGAAAAATGAAAGTGGTGTAAGATAGCATAAAGATTCTTCAGGCCGCTGCGGACAACTACCGAACGACGGTATCTGGGATGGGAGACTAGCGATCATGAATCATTGGCTTAGGGAATAATGTGACAACATAAATAGCGGATCCCCACGAGAGATCCAGTGGTGGGTATTAGTACGAGGACAGGATAGGGAGCCAAGTCTAACAAATAAGCGTTTCATGTACCTCATCTCCATTTGTCTCCTGCTCTCTTGGGTAAAAGGAAACATACTTGTCGTGAAACTGCCAAGAAATCTTATCCATGCTTTCGGAGATTACAAGATTCTCTCTGTAAAAGCTGGCCTAATGCCACCGGCTAGCAGGCACCACGGTAGGCATTGGGAAATCTGCTGCAAAGAGTATCCGAGGGCGGTTCGCCGGAAGTCACCACAGAAATAGCATGGCTATTTCCTAACCATTATAAGGATGAAATGCGGAAGAGTAAGAGGGAGTCTTTCAAGTCCTGGATTGGGTACCCTTGTATTAGCTGGGGGAGGAGGGGCTAAAGAACCCCCAGCGCCGTGGGACTCTATTTACTAGTAGATTGGAAAGGAAGAGGGGGGCGGTGGATTTACTTTTTATTTCTCGCTTTTACTTTTTTTTTCTGGATAATTATCATCTGATATTGGTGTGGAAGAGAGTGTGGGATGTGTTCGCCTGATTGTGCCAAAAACAATAAAGAACGCGGGGTACAGGAAGCATGGTGATCTCCGGATTGGAGGGAGCAGCTGGGTGCTATAAGTAATGGGGGTCTTCGGACCCCCGTGCCCCTGAACCATGATCCCGCACTGGCCCGGCAACCGGCTGTACCTTTTTCCAGCATCGTCCGAGACGCGATGGGTTATTCCGTGCGGAATCCCTATTGACAATGGGTTTTTCCGGCCCACCATTAATTAGTCAAGTTCGAATTACTGAAACACCAACTTTCCGGCTGATAAAGGTTCACCATCGGAGATTCACAAACAACACCCAATCGAATTAACTTGCTCTCTCTAATCACTAAGTCGTCTCAAAGTCTAAGCCGAAGATGAAATTGAAAAAAGAAACCCAATGAAAGAAAAAATCAAGTTGCAGCCACAACCTCCAATCCGTCATTCATCACTTGTCCGTCCTTTTTTATTTCTTCCCAAGAAAAGAAAAGAGGAAGCAAGAAACAATCCTGTTCCCACCACTAGAACCACCTTCTGAACCGGGTAAGCCCAATACATCCCAATCAAGCTAGCAACAAAACATCCGCAACCTGCCACAAAATCCCTCCTATATACTATAGAGTACCATCATCTAGCTAAGCAAAGCGTCTTCATGAACAAACAGGCGAATTATCTAAAAGTTAAAACCTATGTAGCAAAAGTAAAACTAGCCGGCCCAATTCAAATTTCACCTCCCACATTACTCGGGAATGTGATACCGTAAAAACTTGAATAATTGGACGGGGTGCTACCATATGTCCTTGGGCCTTCCTCTCACTAAGGTCACGAGATTTTTTTTTTTCTGTCACGGGGGCGGGGGGGGGCCGTGTTTTTTGCCCCCTTTCCAGAGAAGGGAATTTTGGACTACATGGCACACCGTCCAATTATTCAAGTTTTTACGGTATTATATGCTGGACGTCGGTGCAATTTGTGTTAAATATTATTAGCGTGCGTTGTCACAGCACTAGTCGCGGCTGAATTTAGATTTGCCTTGGACTGCGGACTATTGATCGGGGGGGTGTGGATTTCGCTTGCAATCGCAGTGGCCATATATGTAGTTAGTCGGGAAGCTTCTGTCATACAGGGTAGGAAAGGTATACCTAAACTTAAAACCGGAGATATTATGACTAGTGAGGGCGTTTGTGGTTTGCACTCCTAGAGGATAGTTTCGTAGTCTGGGCCACCGAGTGCGTTGTGGCTTGTGGATGTGAATGGCAGGGGTTATTTCGGCGGTACTTGGAGTTTTCGTGGTGGGCAGGTACTGTACTAGAAACTCCTATGTCGGAGGAGGAAACCAGGATCTTAATTCTATCGTGCTACTGTTAGATAGTGGCCTATAGGGCATGGGGTTGGACACATATCGGGTTTTGCGGATATGCACGTTGGCAGACGGGTATAGGGCATGCGGCTTTGTGGTTTCCTGTAGTTTAGCGCCTAGTTGCGGGTAGTTGTTTTCACACCCTATGCCGGTAGGCATCGGGTATTGGTTTCATGGTTTCTTTCACACCGTATGCCATTAGGCATACGGTAGTTTGGGCTTTGTTAGGGCTTCGGCTCTGCGGATTGTGGAGGATCATGAGATATCATATCAGGATGGTTCCAGATTGTTAGGGATTTTGGTCGCATGTGTTTCCTTTGAGTTCTTTGAGTTTCGGGAGAGTTTTTGGTTTCACGGAGATATATATCTCCTAGTCTGTCCTTAGCTAGAGAGCCAGCGCGCGAGCATCATAGAGAGTTTTCCCCCCATCTTCCGCCTTTCCTTCTAGAGTCTTTTGCGATCGCACTTTTGTTCGTTCCTTCGTGCTTTCCTCTAGGTTTCATCAGTTACTATCTGAATAATATTATCAATAATGTTGTAGTGGGCGAAAAGATATAAAATTGGTGAAGATGAGGCTGGAGGAAATCCCGGGTAAAATTAATCGACTAGAAGTGGTGGAAAGATCGTTGAAATAATGACAGCACAATGAGCTCTTTGTTTTCTCATTCCGGTACTGTACTCGGGGGTCCATGAAAGTGATTAGCATTTTGTGGCGCAATGCAGCACAAAGTAACAAGACTAGCCAGATAGTCTTATACCTAAATAGTCCTATGACTTTGTTCTACACTGCACCACAAAATGTTAATCACTTTCATGGACCCCCGAGCTCTTATTTTTTTTTGCAAATAACCAACAGGGTCGGGGCTCGGCGTGCATGAGAAGTATGAGATTTGAGTGGTTGATTAAAGGCATTCAGCCCCTGGTTGAAAAAACGGTTATGCAGGCTTTCCGAGTTGAAAATTTTCGGCATGTACTCGAGTCGAATGGTTTTTTGTATGGTCGGAAAAACAAAAAATGCACCAGCTCCTGTGCCAAGATGTAAACGGTCAATTAGCTAAGACAATGAGTGACAGTTTATGACTGTGCAAGATGGGTGTGCGCAAATACGGTTTTTGCCATGAGTAGCATTAAGAGATATTTGATCCAATTATTACCCCTTTGCTGTGTTGCATAGTTTAATGTCTACAGGTGAAGAAATACTATTTTTAACTGTTAAAATCATTTCTATTTAGTGACTGGCTGATATTTAAAGACCACTACAGTATTACTGCAAGCTTCTGCATCCTGTTGTGGCTTTTTGTCTTTATCCAGCATGCAATACGGCTGATTTTGAAGTACGAAGAGTATGCAAATTCCGGTTGACGTTTTGGTTTTTTGGCACCATACAAAACTCGCCGATCTACTAGAAACTTGCACTCGAATAACACTTCTGCTCCAGGGCTGAATGCCTCTATTCCAAGAACTTGATGCAACCAGGTTACACCATAGAGGCATATGGGCTTCTCGAGAGACCAAGCACTACTCATATCTCTTAGTCTTCTTGCACACCGAGCTCAGCCCCGTTTGTTATTTGCGAAAAATACGGTATTCTGAGCGATGAGCCGTGAAAAGCCTGGAGGCCGTTGATAAATAAGGTTGTCTGTAGGTTACCTTGGCATCAGCAGGTCATGCAGCCCAAATTGAGATTAGAATAACCTGGGGGCTTTGCCTAAGCACCGGGCGGCGATGGCCGGGGCAAATTTAGAGTTCGGCCAGGCGGTTTCTGGGGCGCCGCTAGGGTTTTGCGACGGTCGGTTTTCTATGACTGCGCTAAACTAAAATTTTTGAAACCGCGGCAGGACTGACCAGACTGACGACCCATGGTCCAGACCATATTCCTGACTGGCCACTTGGATTAGTAACCAAGCGTTTTACCATCTTTTGGGCCATTTTTCTGGGGAGAGGCGTCCTAGTCACTAGTTCCAAGGATTAGCAGATTAATGACACTCGCAAGAAATCACTCTTTTGCTCTTGTAGGAACTGATCCATGCCCTATAACGACATTTTTTTGGTGGGGTGGAGGCCTTTCCTTTCACCAATGTTGATTTTACTTTACTCGTACCGTAAAAATGCGATAGAAGAAAAAAAATGTGCTAGGACGTTGTAGTTGTTTCTCCTTGGAATGTGCCCCCAATATTCCTTTTGTTCTGCGTTAGCTGAGGGGCAAGTTTGTGGTGTTCCCCCCTCGCGTGGCTATGAAGGGAAATTCCGACGTCCTAGCATATTTTTCTTCTAATAGCATCAGTAATAGCAAGCCGTAAGAAAGAAAAATGCGACTGAAATATAAATCACTAATAAGTTCCCTTACAAAAATGCTGGATCAATTCCTTACATGCGACAATCGGAACTATACTCATAAATTTTTCAAAAAACCAGGGGACTATCCCAAAATTCCAAGGAGATATATTCCGTCGTTTTTAGAGCTAAATACGACCAACCCACTCAGTTGGAGTTCCCGTTCTTTCACACAAAGGTACTTGTATTTCATGTTTTCTTAGGTCCAGGGAGAGTTGCCTTGGCAGCATACGCTGGCCCGGTTGTTTCCATAAATGTTAGAAAATCAGGAATAGAGTTAGGCTTTGAGGGGGGGTACGAACAAGGATATGTGACGTAAGAGGAATCATCCTGAGAAATTTGCGCATTCGTATTCCATCAGTGATTCTTTGTGATCATGTGATGATTTGCCGTTAAAGCTGGGTGAATTCATTACTATATTTGGCTAACTATCATGGCATCTACCGTGGGGCGATGAGAAGCCCCTGGGTGACCAGACAAAAGTTTTGCAAAATCATGCATGTGCTTGGATCACTCCCTTGGCAACAACTTTGGGGATTCTTGTATGGGCCTAAAATTTCCTTGTGCCATGTAGTTGAAAGGCAAATGGAAGATGGTAGTTCGGGAGATGCCAAATTGCAGACACCGAGAGGTTTCTGTCACTCAGGGCTAACATATTTCCGGGGTCTTGTGGCAGTGGGTGCGAGCATAATTAGGTATATTACGGGGGTCATGTTCGATCGTGCTCTGATCGCGAGGCCCCAATGATGGAGTGAGATGGAATGGGGGTCACAATCGAGTGGTTCATCATGGCAAGTGCTCGAGCATCATCTATGATAATCAATTGTCATCGATTGTGTTCTAGTATGATATATTTTGTGCTATTGGTGTAGTCATGTTTGTTCAATTTGGTTGGCACAGCCCTGGTTCCCACATCCAAGATTCCTCCTGATTGTTAGATTGTGTGGTAGCTCTCCTGTGGGTTAGGATAAAATGGATCGTGAGTATTTAGGCTTCAGTTTCAGCGAGGGCAGAGAGGGCCCTGACTCCATCGTCGATCTTGGATATCATGGGGGTCTGGTGCCAATCGCCATTGTTACTATTCCGTTGAAGTTGTTCTCTGAACAGGATGCAGAGTATGTTAGTTTTCATGGTTCGGGAGGTGATGGGAGTGAGGACATTGAGAATTCACCTTTTACTTATAAATATATATGGAAGCCACCATTTATCCAAGTATAGCCGCAAATCAACAGCACTATAAACCCAAGGTAAGTTAATCCAACTCGCCCATCCTGTGGCACACTAGGAAAGCTCCACCGTAGTCAATACTAGGGAAACCAATTCCCCTGAAAACCCTGCCAGAGCACCGCTATCTCCAAAAGTGTAACAAATGATCAAGTTGGTTCACAGAAAGTTGGTTTGTTGAAGAACTAACTATGTAGGCTGTAGTTGATACGCCAACTATGTCGTGAGGTGAGATAGACCCCTAATTCATCGTATACCTTATTGCGGGGTGATATGGTGAGGGGTGTGATTAGACATGCTCAAGTATGATCCTGCGCGACCACTGGTGGGGTAAATCGATAAGAGGATGATGGCCTTGCTCGATCGTGTTATGATCAAGGAAGCTTCTGGCTGAGGTGATTGGGCATGATCTAGTCGAGTACAACTTGAGCATAATCTGATGATGTTCAGTACTAGTGTCTCCTCTGACCATAGCGCTAAGTGACAACTGTTCCACATGACTGAGTTCATCCCTAGGATGTTATCTTTGTTGGCAGTTTCTTAGGATTAATGTCGTTACTTTCTTGCTTTTGATTTTGTTCACTTTCGTTTACTTGTCTCTAAGCTCCCTATTCTCCCTGTTCCTTTTCCACTGCCCTTTGGACCTTCTTAGTTGTGCACATCTTAGGTTGTTCAGCCGCTGTGTTGTAGTACTCGATACAGGGATAAAATCCGTGAACACTGGGGTAGTAATTGGTAACAAGCTCGAAAACTAAATATTCGAGCTTAGCCAACTAGTGCCTTGGGGGGTCGGAACACACCAATTATTGTCTTCAAAGCGTTCGCAGAATTTCTTCTCTTTTAACCTAACAATGTCGTTATGATATTATATCACTACATGTGCATATGGCCTATAAACCTCAAACCCCCCCTCCAAAATTGTGTTTATGGACTAGCCCTAGTATCCATGTACCTCGTCCTTAACCCTATGAACTACCTCTTGGGTCTATAATAAGAGTCCTCAAAGCAACTGGTACAATTCTCACTTTCCGAAATTTCGAAGCTATTGTCTGCGCTATTTGTTAGCCTACGTCCTAATTACTGTTTTTTTTAGTTCTTTTTTACTTGCTAATTCCAGAAGCATCCACCATTATGATAGTAGGTAGAGCTTGCGCGTTAGAATTACATTACTTGATAGGGTATAGAGAATGATAGGGTAGCAAGAACCGCTGCCTTCCTCAGACGAGTCTGCATTGTTTCGTTCAGGTCAATTTGGGTATCGCTTTTGAGAGTGAGGCAGGTTCTATAGTAGCAACCCTACCGTTCTCGGGACCCCATCAAGAAGTCTACTAGCACTCGCGAGCAGATCAAGAGGGGATTGTCAACAACTTCGCCCTCGTTAGTGGCTGATAGGGAGTTTATGTTGTGATGTACTTCGGTAGTTTATGTTTGCCTTTTCGATTAGCATGCGTTGCATATGCCTTAGCTGGTGCCATGCACAATCGGGCTTGAATTACTGTGATAATGGAAGCTCCTCGGGAGTGAACCAAATAATTGGGGTGTGGGTCCGCGGTGGGGGTGGTCGGGGGCACCCGGCACTAGGGGCTGCTGCTGCTAGGGTATAGTGTTTATCCGAACAATCCTTGAAATAAGCTACTGTAACAAACGAAATAATTGAGAATCACTCGAGGACGTCCAGAATTTCCCTTTCGGGATTAGGGGAAGAAAACACGGAAGATTCTCCTTCAGCCCTCACTTAAGACATAGGAAAAGAAAAAAAACACCTCACACCTTACTTTGAGAGGCAACTCCAATGTCCTAGCGAGATGCTCACTTGTTTCGGCCTTTACGGTGTTTAACATGGGAATGTTGAGTTTAGTGTTGCAAGAGGAGTCCCGGTACTGGCACTGCACGGGTATCGGTTTAGGTCCTCATTGGGAGGTAACCCTACGACTCAGTTCCTGAGAACCTTTACGATATTGTGTATGTAGCAAGCCTCGTAGTAAAACTCCTCTTCTCTTCAAGTAGCTATTTCTAGGAGCCTCCAATACAGACCATAGTGCTGTGTTCTCTTTATAGGCGTGTTTGATAAAGGCTTGACATCGTACTCGTAGTAACTAAGTATAGGAAGCATTGGGCTTTGTCTTACATTAGGGCTCAGACTAGAGGAGGTGGTTGTATAATTATTGTTGGTTGGGGACCTCACGTCTAAGCAATTGCCGTTCTGAAGGTGCTGTTGAGGGAATACCGTAAAAACTAAAATAATCGAACAATGCGCTACGCAGCTCAGAATTCCCTACTTTGAAAAAAAGGGCGAAATGCACAGGAAGAAAAGGGAGCTGCTCAGCAGCTCTGAAATACATACAAAAGCAAAAAAACGCGAAACCTTTTAATAATAGACGCAAGTCGAACGACATACCATATTATTTGATTATTACAGTTGTACGGTACTATACTGAACATACACAGGCGATATAAATTATGGAGCATAACAATGGGCTAATAATGTGGGGTTGTGGTATGATCCCCCTATCTCTATGCCCTAAATCAAGGGCTAATTCTGGGAGCATAAGTTACCAAAGGTTCAACTTAGGGAGATGGAAAAAAGAAGAGATTCGCTATATTTAGAGAATTACAGCTTCCTGTAGGGATAGCTATGCCAACAGTCCTTGCAGAGTCAATGAGACCTGCTGTCTCCTTGCAGACTCACCTCCCAAACCCAGATATTGGATGTAGGAAATCCTCGGTGTGGTTAGCAATGAGAATGTCGGATTATTTGGGGGAAAGGGTCTCAAGGTCAGCACTAGTTTCCTCGGCCAGACATACGACGGGCCTTGTGCGAGTGCAGCCTTATCCTCCTATGGGGATCTATTCACCCAATTTCTCTTCTTTTTTCTTATTGGAAAGTAAGCTCTTCAGCAATCGTCAGACTATTATTTGTAACCACTCTAAAATTCTAATTTAAGAAACCACAAAAGTTCATAATGCACAAAGGCAGTGCTACACAATTGGGGAGGTAAGCTATCTGTCTCACATCGGACTTCAATCTGTATCCGAATGCATAGAGACTATTGAGGTTACTTGTTTCACTGAGTCTTCTTCACATGCTGTGAGTTCATTTGGCCCATAGCGTAGAGCGGCGCTGATAGTGCTAATATTACGGAGGGGCTTCACATCATCGATGTTCCCCCAGGTGAATGGAAGTTATAGTTGCAGAGGCAATATCAAATCCTACCTACTCGTAGTTCAGATTTCAAGTATAAAACGACCCCCCTCCCTCCTCCGTCCTGCTTCATCACCATCACTTGCTTCTCTGGCTACCCATTAACAGCTTTAACATTTACTCCCTACACCTATTTCAATCTTCAACTCTTCTTGAATTCAGCATGCAGGCTAAGGTTTTCTTCTCATTGCTTTTGACCACTATTCTCGCTGTCGGTGTCATTGCTGCTCCCGCCGATGTCTTCGAGGGTACCCCCACGGCTCTCGCTAGCACCCCTACGGCTCTCGCTAGCACCCCACCGGCTGTCGCGAGTACCCCCCCGGCTGATGTTAACAATCTGTTCGAGGATTCGGGCGTGGCCGCCTTTGCCTTTGCGACTGCGACAGATGCCCCGGAACCCCTCCCCACTGAGCCTACTATCACTCCTAAAGAAGGCGATGTTCTCCCTGCTTCCACCGATGATGTGTTCGCTAGAGATCTCGTAAGTAAAAATCCATGTTCAATCAATTGGGTTCGGCGGACAGTGACTAACTCCCACCATAGGAGAGCCTGGAAAAGAGAACACCTGGGTGTATTACGGCGACTACTAACCCGTAAGCGATGCCTTACTCTGTATTCTCTTTTCTTCTTAAACCTAATCACGCTACTCTAGTTTTTTCGGTGGTATCCATGTACACGTCTGCCTTCCGCGCCCTCCAGGCCGCTGTCACAACTTGACCCCTTTTTGGAGATGGCATATTAGCTCTATCCGCCCCGACCCACGTATTATCACCCTATCCAAGAATTCCTCTGATTAACTCTACTAATATCCTCTCTCACAAGAAACATGGTGCCAAGTTTTCACTAGGCCGAACTGTCAGGGTACGAAGTCTATTGTTTTTGGTTGGCCCGGGTTTGGACAAATCGGAATATTTGATAACAACGTGGGATCATTGAAGTGCTGGTGGTGGTAGTGGACGGATGCAAGTTTTCGTGACTTACTGAGAAGGTATATGCCGGCATTTGTGCACATGTTGGCGTATAGCTTTGATTCTTGGTTCGTCTGGTTTGAGGCGAGGGGTTTCTAAGTCCTTAGTAGTTTCTTTACATTGTTCCTACAATCGATATGGTATGGCCACCAGTATCAAATTATCCAGCTATGGTATTGAATGCACGTGATAAGCTTCGTTGATGTAATCAGCGCCTTGCAATCGTTTGCTCTATTTTCCCGGGGAGAGGTGCATGAGAGCCCATTCCAAAGGGTATTAAGGACATATATGGGGAATGCCTTTTTGCTTCTGCAAGAACTGGTGTGTCTCGTATGATAGCTTTTTATCTTTTTTTCTGGACTCCTCCTTCATCAATACTCGTCCTAGTTATCAGTGTTAGGCTTTGAGCCTGAGTAAGAGTACGTAGGTCAAGAGGAGGAGTCGGCTGAAATTTGAGTGGTTATATTCCACGAGGGGTTATATGGTGGGTTGACAAAATTAGAGGCGTTTAGTCGAGAGTTGAAAAATAGTGGTGCAGGTTTTTCGAGTGTAACACCATTTTGCATACAAAACTCACCGATCGACTAGAAACTTGGCACTCGAAAATCACTTTTTCAACTCCAGGACTCTACGCATCTATTAACCGGCCACCAATCATTGACAACAACGGAACCCTATTAACACCGCACAGCGGAGCTTCTCTAGATCGGATGTTAGTTTCAACCATATATTCTACCTTATCTTAACATTCTTAATTTATATTTCAATATTCACGAGAGTAGGGCTGGTAGGGGAGTGTTGTTGTCATGGCCAAAGGTTTCCTGTTCATTGACGCTCGGGAAATTATGTCGACGGATGGCAGGTGATGCGTGCTGCTACTCAAGTAGGGTTGAGCAAGGGTAGTTTCATGGCTAAGCTCAATATTGCGACACTTAGGGTAACGATAGATATCTGGGTGACAGAACAAAGGTTTTGCAAAATCCTGTATGTGTTTCAATTGCTCCCTCGATAAAAACTGTCAGGGTTCTTGTCTGCGTTCCAGAGTTTTCTTGTACCATGGTAAAACAGTAATAAAGGATAGTAACGCGAGAGAGACCAGATTTTGAACACGGGCAATTTGTGGTCTGGTGCGGCTATTGAGATCATAGCCCTAAATTACGAGTGCCCGGCATAGTTGAAATTGCCCTGGGGGTATCCGGCTCAAACATTCAAGAGGTCAGAGCAAGTGAAATATTGGCAGGGTTGATGGGCCACTTTTAAGAGTGTTCACCTCAGTGGGATAGCGGGTCTACTGACTGTAAGCAACATCCCTTTGATAGCGACATTACAGAGCCGTTGTCAAGGGCTTATTACTGTCGACAAGGGGCATCAAATGTGTAACAGATTCATTTCATTTACAAAGAGTATTTTTCCACCCATCCCACTATCTTCAGTTCGCTTCACTCGGTAATGATAGAGATATGCTCACCAAATTTGAATTTCAAACAGGTCAAGTCTCTTTCAGCTGATTCCTCTGCTGATCCCCGTTATGTTGGCTATGACAAGCCCTTTCTAAAATATTGTTCTTTATACTGGGGAGTCTATGCGAAAAAGGAACCATCAAATCACTCAAAATCACTCGCTATGGAGCTGCTTCAAAAGTATGATGGCCACATATCGCCCCAACATCTTTTAAGAACTGGCGGGTCTCTTCAATTAGAGCGTTCTGATACCTTGCCCTCGTTCTGTTGACTGCGCTGCGCTTCGTTTCTCGGAGTTGTTGCGATTGTAGTCGTTGTAATTGTTGAAAATCACTGGCGATCACTCCGCACACCTTGGAATGCAGGCTTTTTTCCTATGCACCTTTCCTATCGTGTTAGTCTCTCGTTACTAATTTCCTTTGTTAGTTATTATCAATCACGGAGGAGGAACTAGTATACCTGGCTAGTATACTTGTGAGAGGATTCGCATACATGGCCGGCAATGCTCAGGGAGCAAAACGGAGGGTAGATCGGAGTAGAGAGCGGGCAGGAGAGTGGGATTCTCTCCGGTAGATTAACGTTGCGAGACCGAATACGATGTAGCTCTTTTGTATTTTCTATATAAAATCCGCTCCCCACCATAGATAGAAAAGTAAGCAACGAATCTAGACAATATACAGCGATCTCCTCATTTACTTTACTTCCTTTCCCTCTCTCGTACTCGCCCATCCTCCACTATCGGCACCTCATAACAACAGCAATGGACGGGAGATGTTGCGATCCGAACGGAGAGGATTCTCGGGGGATACCCTGCTTACATTGACTGCCCAAAGGGACATGAGGAGGTGGTGAAAATACTACTGGGGCGGGAAAAGGTCAACCCCGAACAGTCCGATAATGACGGCTGAACACAGCTCTGGCATGCCATTATCTGGCGACAGAAGGAATTGATGAAAATATTGCCCAGGCGAGAATAGGTCAACCCAACAAGCCCGATAATGACCCCAAAATACCTCTGGTAGGATGCACTCCCTGTCTAACTTTGTCGGGTCAGGATTCACGAGTTTCTAGTTAGAAGGCATAGCCGAGTATGTTCGGGTGCGGAGATATAGTTTTAATATTGTGAGAAGGTTTAGTGTGCAGCTTGCACCTTTTCTCCCTCCTATTGTATTTAATTTTCCTCTAACTGTATATCCTTGCTTGCGCTATTTATTTTTTCCTCTCTACCCCCTCATTGCTCCCCAGCCTTTTTCCTACATGATAGATCAACCGTATGTACAGTATGTTTTTTAGACAGATGAAAAGTGGTGTACGATAGCATAAAGATTCTCCCGGCCGCTGCGAACGACTACCGAACGACGGTATTTAAGATAGGAGACTAGCGATCATGAATCATAGGCTTAGGGAATAATGTGGCAACATGCATAGCCGATCCCCATGAGAGATCTAGTGGTGGGCATTAGTATGATGACAGGATAGGGAAGCAAGCCTAACAATTAAGCGTTTCATATACCTCACCTCCATTTGTCTCCCGTTCTCTCGGGTAACAGGAAACATACCGGTCGGGAAACCTCCAAGAAATCTTATCCGTATTTTCAGAGATTACAAGATTCTCTCTGTAAAAGCTAGCCTAATGCCACCGGCTATCAGGCACAATGGTAGGCATTGGGAAATCGGCTGTAAAGAGTATCCGCAGGCGGTTCGCCCGAAGTCTCCACAGCAATAGCATAGCTATTTCCTAACCATTATAAGAATGAAATGCCGAAGAGCAAGAGGGAGTCTTTCTAGTCCTAGATTCGGTGCCCTCATACTAGCAGGGGGAAGAGGAGCTAAAGAACCCACCGCGCTGTAGGACTCTATTTACTACTGGATTGAAAAGGAAGACGGGGGCTGTGGATTTAATTTTTATTTCTCGCTTTCTCTTTTTTTCTAGATAATTATCATCAGATATTACGATTATACAATTAGTGAAGTTCAAATTAGGGCGGAAATGTGATATTGTATGCTAGACTTCGATGCAATTTGTGTTAAATATTATTAGGGTGCATAGTTACAGCACTAGTATCTACGATATCGCGGCTGAAGTTAGCGCCCGCTCTTGGCGCTGCGGGTTGAGATTTACCCTAGACAGCTAGCTACAGGTAGCTATTGATCGGGGAATGGGGCTGTGAATCTCGCTTGCAACCGCAGTGGCCATAAATGTAGCCTAGTCCGGAAGCTTGTCATACAGGGTAGGAAATCCTGGTACAGTACACCTAAACTTGAAACTCGCGATATTACCTCTAGCGAAGGCGTTTGTAGTATGCGTTCCTAGAAGATAGTTTCGTAGTGTCGGCCGCCGAGTCTGCAGTGGCTTGCGGATGTGAAATGGCCGAGGGAATTTCGGCGGTGCTTGGAGTTTTCATGGTGGACAGGTACCGTACTAGAAACGCTTAGGTCGGTGGAGGAAACCTGGATCTTAATTCTATCGTGTTATTAACTTCAGTACATCTTGGATAATACTATCAATAATATTGTGGTGGGAGAAAAGGCACAAATTTGGTGATGAGGCTGGAGAAAATCTCGGCTAAGATTGATCGACTAGAAGTGGTGGAAAGATCGTTGAAATAATAATAGCACTGTGAGCTCCTTATTTTGTTCTCACACGGGTACCGTACTCGTATTTTTTCGCAAATAACCAACGGGGTTGGGGCTCGGCGTGCATTAGAGCTCTGAGATTTGAGTGGTTGATTAGAGGCATTCAGCCCCGGGTTTGAAAATGGTTATGCGGGGTTTTCGAATCGAAATCCTTCGGCGTGTACCCGAGTTGGTTTTTTGTATAGTGCGGGAAAACCTAAAACTGCACCAGCTCCTGTGCCAAGATATAAACGATCAATCAGCCAATACCGATACAATGGGTGACTGTTTATGACTGTGCAAGAGGCGTGTGCAGTACGGCTGATTTTGATGAACGAAGAGTATGGAAATTCCGGTTCACTGGGTGGTTTTCTGGCACCATACAAAACCAGCCGATCTATAGTTACTGCAAACTTGGCACTAGAAAAACACTTTTTCGGCCCCGGGGCTGAATGTCTCTATTTCAACGACTTGATGCAACCTAGTTGCGCCGGGGTAGACAGATGCGGTTCACGAGGGGCCAAGCACCACTCGCAGTTCTCGTGCGCGCCAAAGCCCGGCACGGCTCGATATGCGTGTTGAATTTCCTATCGTCATCTTCCCTTGTCCTCAAACAACGGCTGTGTTCCATGCATTTCTTTCCTATGCCTTTTCGTTCTCTTAGGGTTGCGCCCTATGTGGTGATGAGACATTGTCGGTTGGGTCTTGATTATTCGGCGGCTATTTCGTATCGGCTAGGCTTCTTTCTACTCTTCAAGCTCGGAGGCGTATACTTGGCTGGTGCTCATGATGCGGTATGGGCAGGCAGGAAACAGGTTTCTTCTCTGAAAGGATGAGGTCCCTGATGCTCACTATACATGTTCGGCTATTTGGCTCTCTCTTTTGGTTGACAAGTAGCAAGAATGATACCACGAGTTGAAGTCGTGCAAAAGTCAATCCCATTTCGCCCCGCACATTGTGGCATATTTCAACATTACGAAAATACGGTATTCCGAGTGATTTGTTGTGAAAAGCCTGTCAGCTGTTCACAGATATCTGCTAGCTACCTAGGAATCTGCAGATCATGCAGTCCAAATTGAAATTGGAATAACCTCGTGGCTATGGCCTGGGCCCCTGGTGGCGATGGCCAGGGAGTTCGGTCTGGCGGTTTCCGGGGCGCCGCTAGGCTTTTGCGACCTTCAGTTTTTTAGATAGGGCTGACCCAGACCTTTTAAACCCACGGCCTGACTGGCCGGACTGCTGATCCATGGTCTAGATCGTGGTCCTAGACGCTTGGGATCACTGAGTGAGTTTTTTACCATCTTTTGGACCATTTTCCTCGGGGTAGGCATCCGAGTGCTGGTTCCAAAATATTAAGATATTAACGACACAATAAAAATTTTTTCTCTTGTAGGAACTGCTCCTTGCCCTATAATAACATTTTTTTGGTGGGGGGAAATTCTTTTTCTTCACCAATGTTCATTTAATCTTTCTCGTAATTTTCCGACGTTTGCAAAAACGACCGGGTCCTCATATACCTACATTTAGTAGATAAGCAAATAGCATCAGGAGTAGCAAGCCATAAGAAAGAAAAATGTGACTGAAGTATACATAACTAAAAAGTTCCCTTACCAAAGTGCTGGATCAATTCTTGGCTTGCGACAATCGGAAATATGCCGGGAAACCTTTTAAAAAAAAACTAGGGGACCATCGCGGAATTTCGAAGGAATATATTCAGTAGTTTTTAGGGCCAAATTCGACCAACACACTCGGTCGGAGTCATCCGCTGTTTCACACAAAGTTAGCAGTGCCGTGTTTCATGTTTTCCTAGGTGCGGGGAGAGTTGCCTTGGCAGCATATGCGAACCTACTCGAGTAGTCGTTTTTACAAACGCCAAAAAATTATGAATAGAGTTAGGCTTTATGAGGGAATACGAACAAGGATATGTGATGTGAGAGGAATCGGCGTGGGAAATTTGGGCGTTCGTATTCCATCAGTGATTCTATGTGCTGATTTGCCGTTAAAACTGAGTGATTTTATTAATATACTTGGCTAACTATCGTGACGCCTGGGGTGATGAGAAGCACCTGGGCGACCAAACGAAAGTTCAACAAAATGTCGTATGTACTGCAGCCACTCCCACGACAACAATTTTGAGATTTTTGTATGGGCACCGGAATTTTCTTGTGCCATGTAGTTGAAACACCAATGCAAGATAGTTTGGGAGATGCCATATTTCAGACACTGAGAGGTTTCTGTCACTCAGAACTAGCATGGCACAATTCTCACTTCCCAAAATTTCGAAGCTATAGTCTGCAAAACGTGTTGGCTTATGTCTTAAGTACTGTTTTTGTTTTGGTTCTTTTTTGCTTGCTTATTCCAGACGCATCCACCATTATGATAGTAGGTAGGGCTTGCAGGTTCGAATTAGACTACTTGATAGGGTGCAGAGAATGATAGGGTAGCAAGAACCACAGCTTTCCTCAGACAAGTCTGTGTTTATTCATTCAAATCAATTTGGGTATTGCTTCCGGGAGAGAGGCAGGTTCTATAGTAGCTACCCTACCATTGTCAGCGTCATATCGAGAAGTCTACTAGCACTTGCCACCAGATCAAAAGGGGATTGTCAACAACTTCGTTTTCGGCAGTTGCTAATAGCGAGTTTATGCTGTAATGTACTCAACTAGTCTATGTTTGCCTTTTCTATTGGCCTGCGTTGCATCTAGCTTAGCTGGTGTCATGCCCAATCGAGCTTGAATTACTCTAATAATGGAAGCTTCTCGTGGTTGTGATCTAAATCATTGGAGTGTGGGTCTGCGGTGGGGGTGGTGGGGGGCGCCTGGCACTGGGCTCTCCCGCTGCTAGGGTATAGCGTTTATCCAAACAATCCTCGGAATAGGCTACTGTAAAAACCGAAATAATCGAGAACCATTCTAGGACGTCCAGAATTTCCCTTTTTTGATTAGGGGGAGAAAACACGGGAGGAAAATTCTCCGCCATCTCTCACTTGAGACAAGGAAAAAGAAAAAAACACCACCGACCTTACTAGGAGAAGTAACTCGAACGTCCTAGCGAGATTCTCAATATTTTCGGTATTTACGATATGTGACATGGGATTGTCAGGTTTAGGGTCAGAAGAAGAGTCCCGGCACTGGCACTCCAGGGGTGCCAGCTTAGCTTCTCATTAGAAGGCAGCCTCATGACTCCATTCCTAAGAACCCTTACGATATCGTGCATGCAGCAAGCCTCAGAGTAAAACTCCCCTTCTCTTTCAGTAGGCATTTTTAGGAGCAGCTGCCACCAACCTTAGCCCACAGTGCTGTGTTATCTTTATCGGCGTGTTTTATAAAGTTTTGACATCGTACTCGTAAAAACTAAATATAGGAAGCATTGGGCTTTGTCTTATATTAGAGTTCAGGGTAGTGGAGGTGGTTGTATAATTACTGTTGGTTAGGGACCTCGCGCCTAAGCAATCGCCGTTCTGAAGGTGCTGTTGAGTGAATACCCAAAAACAAAAATAATCGAGCAATGTGCTATGCGGCTCGGAATTCCCTACCTTGAAAAAATGGTGAAATGCACAGAAAGAAAAGAGAGCTGCTCAGCTGCTCTGAAAAACCTACAAAGGCAAAAAAACGCGAAACCTTACCAGTAGACGCAAGTAGCAGGCATAGCATATTCCTTGGTTATTACGGTTTTACGGTACTATTGTGAACATACACATGCGATATAAATTGTGGGGCATAATAATGGGCTAAAAGTGGGGTTGTGGTAAAATGGTTGTTTATGATCTCTCAATTCTTCGTGTTTTAATTCTAGAGGCTAATTCCTAGGGCTTAAGTTACCAAAGTTTCAACCTAGGCAGATGGAAAAAAGAAAAGATTTGCTGTATTTAGGGAATTATAGTTTCCTATAGGGATAGCTATGCCAACTGTTCTCGCAGTCAATGGGACCTGCTGTGTCCTGGCAGAAGCCCCTCCTAAACCTAGACATGCGATGTAGGAAATCCTCGGTGTGGTTAACAACGAGAAGTTCGGATTCCTTAGGGAAAGGGTCGCAAGGACGGCACTAGTTTTCTCAGCCGGACAGACAATTGGACTTGTGCGATAGCAGCACTATCCTTCTATGGGGATCGATTCACCCAATTTCCCCTCTTTTTTCTAATATCATAGGAAAGCAAACTCTTCAGCATTTGTCAGACTATTATACCCTTTATCCTCGTGGCCACTCTAAAATTCTAATTTAAAAGACCACAAAAGTTTATATGCACAAAGTTAGTGATACCCAGTGGGGGAGGTAGGCTATCGGTCTCATTTCGGGCTTCAACACGTATTTGTATGCATATAGACTAATTGAGGTTGCTTGTTTCACTGAGACTTCCACTCACGCTGTGAGTCCATTTGGCCCATAGCGTAGAGCGGTGCTAATGGCGGTAATGGTGCTAATATTACTGAGGGACTTCATGATATTGATGTTCCCCTCAGATGAATGGAAGTTATAGTTGCAGTAGCAATATCAAATTCTACCCGCTCGAAGCTCAGATTTCAAGTATAAAACGACCCCCCTCCCTCCTCTGTCCCGCTTCATCATCATCACTAGCTTCTCAGACTATCTATTAACCTTCAACATCCAATTCCTAAACTTATTTTGACCTTCGCCCCCTCTTTTATTCAAAATGCAGGCTAAGGTTTTCCTCTCACTCCTTTTAGCCACAATTCTCGCTCTCGGCGTCATTGCTACTCCCGTCGATGTCGAGGAGACCCCCCCGGCTGATGTTAACGTGCTCGAGGATTCGGGCGTGGCCGCCGTGGCGACTGCGACACAAGTCCCGGACCCCCTTCCCACTGGGCCTACTATCACTCCTAAAGAAGACGATGTTCCTACTCCTACTGGCAGTGTGGGAGCTAGAGACCTCGTAAGTAGAAAACCCTGTCAATCAATTGGGCCCAGGGGGCAGTGACTAACTTCTACAATAGGAAAGCCTAGAAAAGAGAACACCTGGGTGTATCTGGGTGACTGTTGGCCCGTAAGCGATGCCTTAATATGTATTCTCCTGTCTCCTTAAGCCTAATCAAGCTGGTCTAGGAAATTCACGGGTTTCTCTACACGCGTCTGCAATATCCCTAGAGGTAGCTGTCGACACTTCAGCACTTGGTGGAGATGGCACATTAGCTCGTTCCGCCCCGACCGATGTACTATACCCTATCCAAGAATCCTTTTATGAACTCTACTAATGTCTTCTCTGACAAGCCGTATACTGCGAAATTTTCACTGGGCCGTACTGTACAGGTCTCTTTTTTGGTATTTTTACTTGGCCTGGGTATGGGAAACTCGGAGTATTCGATAACAACCTCGCATCATTTAAGTGCTGGTGATAGTGGGCGAATGCAAGTTTTCATAACCGACCAAGAAGGCATATGCCGGCATTTGCGCACATGTTGGTAGTATACCTTTGATTCTTGGTTCGTCTGGTTTGAGGCGGGGTTCCTATGTCCTAGGTAGTTAGTTTACATTTTTTCTAAAATCAATATGGTTGGCCACCAGTATTAAATTTTCCAGTTGTGGTATTGAATGCACGTGATAAGCTGAATTGATGTAATCAGCGCCTTGAAATCTTTTGCTCCATTTTCCCTCCCTGGGAGAGGTTCATGAGTCGCCCGTTCCAAAGGGTTAACATATTAAGGACATATATGGGCAATGCCTTTTTGCCTCTGCAAGAACAGGTGTGTCTCTTATGACAGCTATTTTTCTTTTTTTTCTGTATTCCTCCTTCACCAATACTCTTCCCAGTTTTCAGAGTTAGGCTTTGAGCGCGAGCAAGCGTACGTAGCCCAGGAGGAGTCGTCGGCCGAAATTTGAGTTATATTCCTCGAGGGATTCTGTGGTATATGATTTGAAACATTTAGAGGCATTCAGCCCGGGGCTTGAAAAACAGTTGTACTGGTTTTTCGAGTCGAAAAACATTGGCGTGGGTAACGCAATTTTGCATACACCAACTCTTATAATACTGCTATTAGTAATGTGTGGAACAACTGTACCCTCGCCGATGATCTACCTCCACTTCTAGAGTGGCTATCATCCCTGGATCACGGCTTACGGCATTGCGACATCCAAGAGCGTCGTGTTGGTAATGTCGGGGAATGGCTAAATGGAACGAAAAGGGTTCCAGAGCAGGCATTCCAATGGGCTATCCCGGGTCGAAAAAAAACCGACCCGACCCAGCACAAGCCCAAAGAACATTGAGCCGGACCCAACCCAGCCCAACGAAGCATAGTCCGGGCTTGACCCAATGAACCCACCGGACCAGGGCACAATTGTGGCAATCCCGAAATCCACGATGGACAAAGAGGGGGTTTCCGTTTTTTCTCATGCGAGTTGGCTGTATTTGGTGGCAATAGGAGGCATTCTCAGGATATCGCGCGCCGCATATCACTTTATTGTTCGGACAACGGTTTCGGAGATGTGCTTGGGGTCGATGCAGCACTGGACCCGGTGCAGCCATGAAAGAATTGGAGGTGCTGATAGTTAGATGCAAGTGCCCAGCGTGGAAGTTATGAACGGTGGGAGTTCTTTCGTACCGCATGTCTATTCTCCTGTCACCAAGTACGCGCAAGGGGAAAAAGGGGGACCTCCTTGGATATGTGTCGTGGTCGACGGAAAGATAAGACAGCTTTGTTGTTGTTTATATATACTCCTGTCTTTATAGTTAGCTATTTAGTAAAGTGGGAAGGCACGAATGTAAAGAAGCTACAGTAACCCACGACGAAGCGAGTCCACGGTGTGGCAAGAACGCCCATGCAACTTTTATAAGACCGGGATTATATGTATGGGCATTCTCGCTATGCTGTAGAATCGCCCTGCCGTGGAATACTGTAACTTCCAAATGGGAGTCATGTTTCGTTCTCGGGCTGAATTTACTGTATTTCCAACTTTTCAAAGCTCAAGAACGCGTGATAATCCATGACCACTAATCCCAGTTGGGCTTAGTGATTCACTACACCATCTCAATTTGAACATGCCTCCGCTTCCGCCATTTTACTAGCACTGATAGCAAATGGCGTTCCAGAATTTTGTGTGCTCAGAACAATTTTTTCTATATTAGTAACAACTCGAAAGTAGGGCAAAAAAATCGGAAGAGCGGTAAAAATATTCGCCGGGTTCGCAGGGCGGCCCGAGCTTCTCCCTTCCGAGCCCGACCCAGCCCAATGAACCCCAAAGGTGAGCGCAGCCCGAGGAATCTAGCTCAGCCCAACGAACGGCCTGACCCATCGGAAGGCCCGTTCCAGATGATATATGGCGGGCGTTGCAAGAGCATACTTAGGGCCTATTTGGCTCGAGCAGTTGGTCGATTCAAAACTCGTTTTTCAAGACGCATTCGGAATTAACCTATCACAGGGCACAAAGAGTTATTGTGTAAGCCAGGGTTTGTGGTTTCCAATTGGTTGTTTGCAAAATGCGTTTTGCAAAACGCGTTTTGAATCGACGAACTGTACGAGACAAACAGGGCCCAAGTGCCTGAGGGTGTTGAAAGTCACCGGCGATCACTCCACACACCTTAGAATACGGAGTTTTTTCCTATGTACTTTTCCTATCATGTTAGTCTTTCATTACTAGTTACCTTTGTCAGTCATTATCAATAGCGGTGGAGAAACGGGTATGCCTGGTTTGTATACTTAGTGGGAGGATTCGCATATATGGCCGCAAATGCTCAGGGAGCATAGCGGGGAATGTATCGGAAAGGAAAGCGTGTGCGAGTGGGATATTGTCCGGACCCGGATGGATTCCCTGGAGAGTGTTCCCGCTGAAGTTTCTTTGTATTCTCTATATAATCCCACCTCTCCGCACCTTAGATGGATAAGCAAGCAACCAATATACCGAGTTCCTCCCCTTCTACACTTTCTCTCTCTCGCTCACTCGCATATCCCCCATAATCGGCACCTCATAACAATAGAGGGGATGCAAGCCGCAACTCAGAGGTATCGTAAAAATTGGGCGACTCATTACATCCTCACAGTCCACATTTGTCATTATTGACCTACGGGATGAATGTACTCCCATCAAGCTATTCTGCCCCTTCGATTCACTAGAGGTAATATCATCGGATTCCTTTGTGTCAGACTGAGCGATGACGAAACACCTGATGCCATGGATTCGAGTCTAGAGTCGGACATTCCATACAAGATTCCCAGAATATATATCAGAAATTTAGGTAGCGGGAATACTGCTGAGAACCCAATCCTGAATTATCGGCTTATATGTATATTTTGGCTTCTACCAGCTTCTTTGAATATTGAAGCAATCTTGCATAAATCGAGGATATATCGGAGGTGAGGAATACTTAGCAAAATAACAGATGGTTTGGGGCTGGGGGATGTCTACGGTGGGACAATAAAACTGATAATGGCGCGGGTGGGGTTAAATCGGGACTGGTAAAGGGAGCTTTGATGTGGATCTGCCATGTGGAAGGACCTTGGAGCGCGGATGCACTCTGCCATGCCTAGAAGTCGGGTTCGGCTTCGTAGATCTGAACACAAACAACATCCCTTTGATTACAGCATTAGTGAGCCGTTGTCAAGAGTTTATTACTGTCGATAAGGGGCATCAAATGTGTAACTGATTCATTTAACTCTCAAAGAGTATTTTTCCACCCATCCCACTACCTTTCAGTTCGCTTCACACAGTGGTGGCAGAGATATGCTCGACACATTTGAATTCCCAACAGGTCAAGTCTCTTTCAGCTAATTCCTCTGCTGATCCCGTGGGCTACTACAAGCCCTTTCTAAAATATCGTTCTTTATACTGTGGAGTCCATGCAAAAAGGGAACCCCCGAATCACTCAAGATCACTCGCCGTGGAGCTGCTTCAAGGATATGGTGGCCACATATCGGCCCAACATCTTTTGGGAACGGGCGGGTCTCAGATTAGAGCGTTCTGATACCGTGTCCTCGTTCGGTGGACTGGGCTGCACTTCGTTTCTCGGAATCTTTGCGATTGTAGTCGCTTTAATCCACATGACATGTTGCGATCCGAACGGGGAGGATTTTCGGGGGATACCTCGCTTTCATGGGGCTGCCCAGAAGAGACATGATGAGGTGGGGAAAATACTACTCGGGTGGGAAGAGGCCAACCCCGAACAGTCCGATAATGACGGCTAAACACAGCTCTGGCATGCCATTGTCTGGGCATAGAAGGAATTGATGAAAATACTGCTCGGGCGAGAGGAGGTCAACCCAATAAGCCAGATAATGACCGAAAAATACCTCTTCTAGGTTACCGCGGGAATGGAGACAAATGATCGCACCCGGTTCGGACTCCCTGTCTAACTTTGTCGGGTGAGGATTTATGAGTTTCTACTATTATTAGAGGGCATAGCAGAGTATGTTCGTTGGGGAGATATAGCCAGGGTTCCGAATGGTCCGCGAAAGACTGGTCTAGACCAGCTAGTCGGCCAAAAGTCAAGTCTAGTCCATTGGTGTAAATTAGACTGATCTGACAGTCGTGGTTCTTGGAACTGACTGGACCGGGCTCAGTCGGACTAGGTGGACTGGGCAAAAATCGAGTGATAAATGGTGCATCGGCTTGTGACTTATCCGCTTAACGGCACTTGCCAACTCGCTAAAGCTGCGGCTCAAAAATAAAATGAAAGACCCAGAGTAAGAAGCACACGAGACTCTGATCGCTAAAAATGCTCTGGGGAAGTTCTCTCATTCACTCTCACCCATGATCATCCTCCACCAACTAATTTACTAACCGTATAGAACAAAGTATCGATAAAACAGCAATGTCCTCCCATCCTGCCCTCGTTCGCGACACGGGGCCTTTTTCTCATCGATGTATGTCCACCTCCCTCTTTCACGAACTTCCATCCTAACAGAGTATGAAGCACACGAGACTTTGATTGCTAACACAGCTCTGAGGAAGTTCTCACTCTCACTCTCCCTCATCATAATCCTCTACGAACTAATTAACTAACCGTACAGACTAGAATATCTATAAAGCAGCAAAGTTCTCCTGCACTGCCATTGTTCGTGATGAGGGCCTTTTTTCTCTTCGACATATCTCCATCTCCCCCTCTCACGAACTTCCATCATAACAAGAACAAAGATCCCAATGCGTGTTGTTCATAGAATTCACGCATCCTGCACGTGTGTGCCCCTTTTTTGATAGTTCGACTATTTGAGTCATGTATGTCTTTAGGCACTGCACAGATCCGAAGCCCATATCTGAGGCATTTCTCCGAACGATAAAGGGAAGAGTGAATTGTGATATGCAATCACTTTATACAGACTGGTCAGGGACCGGTTCCTGACCGGACTGGACTCCTTGAACTGGGCCGGTCTAGCCGTTAACATCAATTAGGACCGACCGGACTATTCGGAACCCTGGATATAGCTTTATTATTGTGAGAAGGTTCAGTGTACAGCTTGGACTTTTTCTCCCTCCTATTGTGTTTAATTTTCCTTTAACTGTATATCCTTGCTTGCGCCACTTATTTTTCCTCTCTACCCCCCTTTCTCCTCAGCCTTTTTCCTACATGATAGATCAACCATATGTACGGTATTTTATTTTAGAGAGATGAAAAGTGGTGTACGATAGCATAAATATTCTTCAAGGCGTTGCGAACAACTACCGAATGACGGTATCTGGGGTGGGAGACTAGCTATCATGAATCATAGGCTTAGGGAATAATGTGACAACATGCATAGCCGATCCCCACGAGAGATCCGGTGGTGGGCATTAGTACGAAGACAAGATAGGGAAGCAAGCCTAACAATTAAGCGTTTCATATACCTCATCTCCATTTGTCTCCCGTTCTCTTGGGTAACAGGAAACATACCGGTCGGGAAACCGCCAAGAAATCTTATCCATGTTTTCAAAGATTACAAGATTCTCTCTGTAAAAGCTGGCCTAATGCCACTGGCTAGTATACACAACGGTAGGCATTGGGAAATCGGCTGCAAAGCGCACCCAAGGGCGGTCCCCCCGGAAGTCTCTGCAGCAACAGTATAGTTATTTCCTAACCGTTATAAGAACGAAATGCCGAAGAGCAAGAGGGTCTTTCTAGTCCTGGATTGGGTACCATTATACTAGCTGGGGGAAGAGGAGCTAAAGAACCTATCGCGCCATAGGACTCTATTTACTAGTGGATTGGAAGGGAAGAGGGGGGCTGTGGATTCTAATTTCAATTTCTCGTTTTCTCTTCTTTTTTGTGGATAATTATCGTCTGATATTACGATTATACAATTAGTGAAGTTCGAATTAGTGCGGGAATGTGATATTGTATGCTAGACTTCGATGCAATTTGTGTTAAATATTATTAGGGTGCATGGCTACAGCATTTGTATTGTAAGGGCGAAAACTTAGCTTGGCTTTTTTAATTTGTGTTTCTTATGAAACGGTTGATTTTGCACAATGTGAATGATAGTTCATGAAGGAGCTTGTGCGGGGAAATATCATAATGGGTTGTTGGGGAGATAAAGGACCTTATGGTCTGATGACGAATAGGGTCTGATGACGATCTGATAAAATTTGGTGGGAAAATCGATCTTATCTTGAATGGTGGCAAGAGATAAGGTCGAATTTACCGCAAAATTTTATCAGATCATCAGACCGTGTTCGTCATCAGATCGTAAGGTCCTTTAACCGTGCCTTCCAGCTCAAGGGAAGATGTCAGCTCAACGGAAGATTCACTTTGTATGTGAATTTAAGAATTTCAAACCACAACCAAAAATTCTCTGATGCTTTAAATGTCCTTCTGGCTTTCTCACACACTCTTTTAAGTCTTTTTTTCACAAGGCTTCCATTTTCTTTCCTCTCTTTTACAACTTTTATTTTTATGCGGTGGGGCTCAGATTTGGATTTTGCGGGAATCTTCTGTTGAGCTGATATCTTCGGTTGAGCGGGAAGGCACTCTCTTGAGAGTGCCCCAGGTTGCGAGCAAGCGAGCAATCGGGGGTTGTGACGGAGTCACAACCTTGGCACGGTTATGGGGGAACTTAAGATCGCATCATGTTTCCTTGCTAGTCGGCTTGGATTTAGTTTCTTGCGCGTTTACCCGGCCTCTGGAGGGGTGGTCTCCGCGCTGAGGTGGTCGCTCGCTTGTTTCCCTTCTGTCCTGCTTTTCTTTTCTTGGGACGAACGGAAACGGAGAAGTGAGCAGAGACGAACAAGAGAGTTTGCGAACACTTTGTTTTTCTGTCGATTTCTTTCTTGCATAGTTTTTAGCTTTTGAACTTTACTGAGGAAGTTTCTTTTAGATAGAAGAGATTAAGTTCTCGGTGGTTTGTTGTGTTCGGAAGGGATACAGTCACCACCGGAGGCATGGCGAAACTGGGCGGCGGCGAACAGGGATTAATTACTTGTAATTTTCTGTAACCCTAACCTTAACGAATCCATTTTTGCCCATCAAGTACCCCTGTTCGCCATCCGCCCAGTTTCGCCATGCCCCCAGTGGTGACTGTACCCCCAAGTACAAATCATGTCCGACAAGACTCGGCACGAGTGCCGAGGTGTGAACGAGTGGACAACGACATTTCGGAAAGGCACACTGAGCACGAGACAACCAGCCATTTCCATAAGCTCCCAAATACCGCAAAGAAACACAGAAATAGCGACAAAAATCGTGCGAAAAGAAAAGAAAAGCCAGGAAGGAAAAGACCTTGAAACAACTTAACCCACGGACCTAACAGTGATGCTCCCCACCATCGTTATCGCCACCCTCACTATCACTCTCATCCTTCTTGATACTCTTCCTTCCCCCCTTCCCCGGCTTGACAACAGCCTTAGCAGCCTTTTTTTGCGCCGCAATCCCAGCAGTCCTCCTCTCACCGGTGCCCCTATCCGCCAATTCCTTCGCTTTCGCCAGGAATTCCGGGTCGTCGCCTTTTACTCCAATGAGGGATTCTAGAAGTTTGATTTCCTCTGCCCATGTCTTTTCCTCTTCCATGGGTGTCTCAAGGATTAGCGGGAGGCCCTCGAGGCGCTCGTCGTTCATGATTAGGCGGAAGGGTTCGAGGCCTAGGAAGCCGAGGCCTATGTTCTGGTGCAGATCTCGCTTTGAGGCGAGGGGAGCTTTGGAGTCGTTGATATGGAGAGCTACGAGGTACTTGCGGCCGATGATTCGGTCAAAGTTGGACATCACTTTGTCGTAGGATTCTTGGGTGCGGATGTCGTGGCCGGCTGCCTGTGGGAAGAAATGAACGAATATATCAGTGATGAATAATTGATCAATGGCCAGTTGCGTATGAACTTACAAATAAATGGCATGTGTCAAGGCAAACGCCCACACGATCCTTATCTTTAACCATCGCAATAATATCTCTTAAATCCTCAAATTTACCACCAATGACATTCCCAGCACCGGCCATGTTCTCCAATACTGTGATGCAGAACTTAGTTTCGGAATGCGCTTTATTGAGCGCCTTCGCGACGCGACTAAGCGATTCCGAACGCGAGAGTCCAAGCGTTGACCCGGGACTTAATCCGATATGTCAGTGGGATTCAGAACATCCGGGGGCGCCCTGAAATCACTGCGGGAGGCTTACTGAAAGTTGTACAAACCAATCCCCAGCCTCTCGCAACGCTTCAGGTCGTCGAGGAAGCAATCGTATGCTTTCTTGGCCTTTTCGGCGTCACCATTGGCAAGATTTATCAAGTACGATCCATGAGGGAGAACATGTCTATGAAGATCCCATCAGCACTAAATATCCCTCAATCCTGCGGGGCGGGAAAAGTCCCATATGGAAAATTTTCACACAAGAGATTAACTCCGCAGCATATATTAGAATGCAAACACCAATATGAGAAATAGGAGGGAGGGAAACAAACTTCCTAGGATCAAACCCGTTCTTTTCACAATCTGCTCGGAAAGCTTTTGCGTCTACTTCTTTCATATCTGGACTCGTCCACTTTCTCTGACTCTTCAGGAACAGCGCGAACGCATTCCCTCCTATATTCAAACTGTTCGTGATGGCATGTTGAACACCTGCAGCAACTAAATTAGCGCCAAACAAACACTCCCCCAACCAGCGTCCAAAGAGAGAAAATACATACCTCCAGCCATACTAACATGAGCCCCAACCATCATCCTTACCCCCGCCGTCCTCGCAACGGGAATCATGACTTCACTCTTCTTCCCGCGAGCCTTCTTAACAACTCTCGTAGTCTCTTCCTCCTCCTCAGCAACAGCCTCCCTCTTCCTTGACGACTCAGCGACAGTGGTGGTTGGCACAACTTGACTCGCCACCGCAGCAAACGTCTGTGTATTGTGCACGGAAACGCCCAGGTCCTCGTCCTCCACCTCTTCCACCTCTTCCACCTTTTCCACTTCTTTTTCCTCGTGCTTAGATATTTGCGACGAACTCTCCTCTTTTTGCTTCTTTCTTTTGGCGGCCGCGGCTGCTGCACGGGTGGTTCTTGCCATCATTGCAAACATTTTGGTAGCGTGGACTAACGATGCTGAGACTCTGTGTTTGTATTGATTGGTAATGAGAGAAGGGCGACGAAAATGTAGTAGGTGGGGGGAAGAGTTTTCTTTTTTCCCTAACAAGGCAGTAGAGAAAAGTCAAGGGGCACGTTAGTCTGGGGTCTTTTTTGTTTACTCCCTAAAAGGGGTACTGCACGAGCACAGTACTAGTACCAGTGCTGAGGGAACGCGTTAATGGAAGGAGATTAGAACGCGTTCCAATAGATTATGTAACTTTTCAGGAACCCGCGGTTGGTTTCCAACCTCCTACAAGGATACGCACGAGGGACTGCACGGTACTTGAAGACGGCGTCTAATATCAAGTCCGATTGAGGATCTCTCTTAAGGACTTGGCTGGTTGCTCATCCCCCATCATATCAAGGCAAATAGAATTTATGGCTAGAACACAACGCGCGTAACAATGCGCATCCTGCACTCTCCATCAATGGTATCTTATCTTACACTTCCTTATCTTATCTGATCTAATTCCACCCCGCTTCCTTCCTGCCCAATCCGTTCCCCCGCTCCCCCCACCAATACCACCAATGCCATCCGATGGCGCCAACACCTCGCCGATCAACCGCTCTTATTCTCCAAGCCAGGCTTAAATAAAACCCTCCCCCAGTCTAGCCATTTCACCTCATCTCCTCGACAACACAAACACCCTACTCAAACCCAGAATACGAAATTCACCACAATCAAAATCGCAACTTGAAAATGTGCATGCAAGCGACCTGTGCTACATGTGGTAGGTCCTCTCTCTGGCCCGGTGCTTAGTTTAAGTAAGGCACTGACGGGAATAAAATAACACGATAGGCGGCAAAAGCTGGCGTGGATGTGGTCAACATATCCCCCGCGTTCTCGATAGCGTTCCTGTCGAGGAGTGGTGTAGCTGCCCGAAGCCGGAGGGGAGCCAGTACCCGCCTAAGGCTTAATAAAGGTCCCCCCGGGGGGGGTGGTGGGGGTGCAAGGATTGGTTTCGCCGAGTCAGTGTTTGGTTTCTAGGGTGCGGCGGGCGCCGTTCATCCGTTTATGTTGGGCGTGTTATTGCGAGCAGTTGGCGGTGTTGTGTGTGTGCAATGCGGGCATGGGGTTTATCAATGTTTTTGTGGGCTGAATTGAAAGCGAAGTAAATTGCTTTTTTCATTGCCGGCATTCGAGCTCTACTATGGACAGTCTTCCAAGCCACTCTGACCCGCCCGGATAGATACCGATTGGTAGGTTTTGCAGCCGGAAACAGGTAGGGGCCGTTCATTCAAACATATAGCGACATCACTGCTACAAAAAGCCACCCGCATCAGTCCAAGCAAAACCACTGGAAAGATTCTTATTTGGGTTTAGCCCGGTGAGGGAATGTTGTGGGACACAGAACTGGACTTACGAAGGTACTAGGCGATTTTTAAAGTATCCGGAATCTTGGCACTGATTTGTATGAGTCTTGGCGCCAAGCTGTCCGAATATTAAAACAATCGCCGAGTACAATACAGCACCTAAGTTTTGAATATTTTACTAGCAGGGGGTGTTACACTAGCAGGGGCCAAGGCAGCAAATTGGGTATAAAGATAGCGAATTGGATATAGTGGTTACTCAATTCATCTCCTCGCCCCTACTCGTGTCTCCGAGCCAAGAATTGGCACCTCTTTTGGAATAGCGCCCGTTGACCCTTAAAAAGTATAGTGCTGAAGCTGCTTTTAAAGGAGTACGCACACCGCCACCACATGGGCAATAAATATGATGAAGTTCAGAAGTGATATTTCTCAAAGAATGAAAGTGAGTTTATAAAGCGTTGAACCTGTTATCCCCTCCACAGGCTTGAGCTTGCAATAGGTTTACATGAAAATTCATACAAAAGCAATCAATAAGCTCTTGAGGCATATGCTCCCATTCATTAAACAATGCCTCCTGCACCCTCTCCCTAGCATCCTCACTACTGCCAATGAAATTGTACTGTGCCATAGAGTCCTTTAGGTAGTTCCAGCAAGATTCAACTTCGTTTAAATCTGGGGAATTTGGGGGCCAAAAAGGAACACACGTAATTCCTCACTCATAGACCTGGTGATCTATCCAGGCAGCTGCTCTATGATTTCCAGCATTGTCCTCAACCAACCAGCACCTGCAACCAGTCTCTCCTTGAATCATCTCAATAAAAGGATATAATCTCTCTTGTAAGACATGCTTACGATACATAAACCAATCCATATCCCCACTAGCACTTCGAGTACGAGTTTCTTCTCCAAATTCCCAGTAAGGCTGACGACAAAGATAGTATGATTCAGCAGGTCCACGATTGGCATTATAGTTGTCAATCTGTCAATTTAGTACTTGTAGATAGTCATATTCTTCGGTACCAGGAATTATAGCATTTGCTCATCGTTATACAATTTTTTCTGCTGTTTGAATATTTTCCTCCTGAAGCGCTTGACAATTTTCTCTTCTTTCTTCTGGCGTCTCCTTTACCCATATCCAGAGAGGCCCCTTATAGCCCAATGAGACACTTCTAGATAGTATCATAATAGTAAATCCATTCTCTTTCTTCTTATCATGAATGGGAATCAGATATGGATCTTGTCCTTTTTCCCTTGTAATTCTCTTCTTACCATGAGGGGAACCAACCTCCAGCATCATTTCATCACTATATACAAAGGACTCAATTGATTGTCTCAATGCCCAGTTGATAAATCTTAACCGCTTCTCTTTCACAATAGCATCCAGAGTAGGTCTATGGTGTGGAGAATAATGATACAAGTTGTGGTGTTCATGCATAATTCTGTAAATTGTTGAATCTACAGCCTTAATACCATCTTCTTGCGCGATCTGAGGAAAGGTTCGTAGGCAATGCTCTTCGTCCTGAGTTGCAAGCTCTTTCAGTCTTTCTGAGACCTCACTTCCTTGCAGGAATTTCTGTTGCACAGCAAGCTCTTCTCTTCTCTTATTTCCCATATCACAGGCCTTTAGGAGATTTTGAATATCACTGCCCTGAGCACGTTCCTGTAAGGCCTTTTGTCAATTGGAAAACTTTTATTTCTGCAGTTGGTTTTGGACTTACTTCTATCTGCTTATAGGTAATACGTGCTGTTTCACGAGAAACATCAAGAGATGAGACAATCTGATTGAATGACATTTCCATGCACTTATGCAGGGCAATAATTGTGTCTCTGGTAGCATTGCTTAAACTTTTTCCCAATGTCATGCTACCCCTATTATCAGCTCTCATACCTGCTTTGCTGAGACCCAATACTTGCATTGTTAGAGAATCCAATCATGCAAACAGCCAGAACTGCTAATTGCCCTTAGGCACAGTTGTGGTTGTCACATCATGATGTGTGATATCACCCTCCTCGCATACCCGCCACTTTTGCCACTGCCCCCCCCCCGACACTCTTTCAAACAGCTTGAGCACTATCCCTTTTATGGGTCCGCAGCCGCTATTCCGAAAGAGGTGCCAATTCTTGACTCGGAGACACGAGTATTAGTCGAACATCCCCTGCTAGCAAAATATTCAAAACTTGGACGCTGTACTCGCGTATGGTCATAAAGGGCGGAAAAAAAGATCCGCAAGATCATGTGGGGTAGTTGGGAGACAGTTTGCATCAGTGGAAAAATTCTATGCGTGGCAGACACCTGAAATCAGGATTGAAGGAGTTGGTACCTTTGAGTATCAGTATGCAATTCAAGCTCTCCATTTCAATAAGCCCCATAAAAGAACTATTCAAGAAGCCTTGATTCCTTCTCCCTTGGTCTCACCTTAGCCTTATACAATTTTAATAAAAATCCATAGATTTAGAATAGCAGCCAAACACAGAGTGCAACTACTCAAGATTAATGGTGCCATGTAACACCCCAATTTTTCCACTGCCCCTTATCGATCTTCACTCCAAATCCTTGTTTCGCCACCCAAAGTTTTCCGCCCTTTATGACCATGCGCGAGTACAAGTGCATAGATACTAGGGTTAGTCCGCGAACGCCAGTGTTTCTTCTCAGCATGAGCTAAAGTGGCAAATACCGAATAGAAACCCGCGAATAAATAGTTCAACCAATAGTAAAGCAGAAATCGTTCGAGGAATTTTGTGAGTTTTCAACACACCCCCATTAGCGCGTGCACTATTCCCAATATCCTCTTAGCCTGCTGTTCGCGGACTACAGTAACCCTGGTATCCGAGTACCTTCGTACAGCCGCACGTTGCTTCTGCCGCTGGACCATGTATGTGCGGAGCCAGTAATACTGCACCGCGAGTGATGGAAGTGATGAATCTATGTGGCGGTGCACTCCCATACAAAACCCGCAATAAACCTCCAACGCATCACCATAAAGGCCCATCACCTTCCCCCACCCCCCATGACCTATAAAGGCAAAAAGGAGCGAGATCGCGCCCTGCTATCCCGAACGGCCAAAACTAAAAGAACCTACCTAGCACAGCGAGTGATTAGGGACAATGGGTTAGGTTTGGGTATCAAGAAACCTAGAATTCTCACAGGTTCACACAAAGGAGCGAGATATCCGGATTATCAAGGCCTGGGATGGCAGGGTGTAACCATATTTGTACGAATTAAAGAAAATGGAAAAAAATCATTATCTTTCCCAAAGAACGGTCAATTCGCCATTGTTGTGGGTTCGGCGATCCCTTTTTCTCTCTTCTCTTCGCTTTTCTCTTTGCATTTCTTCTAACAAAAATCATCATTTGTTAAGATAGCTTCTACTCGTTTTCCTAAACACTGTATGAGCAGTTTCTCGCGCCATTTTTCTCCAGGAAACATCCACCGTGAGCGAGATTGAGAGCCACAAAAAACACGAGCAGGGTTGGATCTGATCAACTGATATTCGCAATTTTGTTAACCTGCCAAACCAAACCTATCGTAGACTGATGTGGTGACTTTTGTTGATAGGCTGATAGTGAATCCTAAGAGTTCCTGCAGCATAGTAGTAATAAATCGTACCCTCTTCCTATCCTAATTTCCTATTCGGATCAAAATAACAGAAACCATTGCCGTATTTGCCAACTTGTGAGGTATCTAGAGGTCTTGATGCTAGGATAGGTATAGTACTTGGACAAAAGTCATCGTTGGTGGGCCCAAGTGCAGTACCGCTGAAAACACAGGATGGAAACTTGGAGTCTCTGAAATCCTGGTTTGCACCTCTACCTCTTAATCACCTAAAGCAGAAGCTATCTCAGTAGATAGCTAAAGATCAGGCAAGTCTGAAATTCGCATTTCTCCAAAAAACTCCATTATTCTGCGGACCGTGCTTGTCAATTTGCATAGCCCATCCTAAAAAACCAGAGCCAAGTTCCAAGAATTCGTACGGGAACCCATTGAAAAAGATATTATACATGTTTTGAAAATTGCCAATTTCATATTGCCACAGTTTATCCAGCATTACACCATACGCTCTAATATTGAGATATCACAATTAGAATACCTAGAATCACTGTTTTACTGAGGATTGATTTACTTGCCCAGCAGGTGATTGAGCTCTGGCACTCTGAAAAACGTTATTTTGGGGTGCAAAAGTGGTCACCGAAGATGCCCTTTGTCAGGGCATTGTGGATATCAACATCGGGGTGTCCGGACACTTTATGAATTAGGATGCAAAGTACAACTCCCAACATCTTGGTGCACACCTCATCCGGACACATGAGTCACAAGCGACATTCGAATCCTCCTAATCCCGGTGCGAGATAAAGCAGGGCAATTAGTAGCAATCGGGATTGTGTATTTTGGTGTTGTGGAATTGTACCATAATAGATTACATATCACCCATCACCTCGCTCTCCCTCTCTCCCTCTCCCCTACAGCAGTTACATCCCTACCATAAAACCTGAACAAATGGGAAAAAGGGAAAAACGAAAATGAAACATGAAAATGAAAATGAAAAAAAAAGATTAGAACAAGGGCAATAACCCCTTAATATCCCCCAAGCAAGTCCACAAATGGCGCAACAGTCTCCACAGCCCTCTCGACAACCGTCTTAACCCTCATTTTCAAACTCTCGTTCCGACATTCAACATCAAGGTTCTCGAACCAGACGTTTGCAACGATATTATTATCAATTTTGATCTGAACCCCCGGCACCACCTCTCTCATTTCCTGCACAACGTCCATTTCCTCGTCCGGGGCGCCAGCATCGGTGATAGCAGTAGTGGTAGTGGTAGCCTCCGCAATCGATTTGGGCGGCAGGGCGGTAGGAGAAGAAGTGGGTTGTGACCCGGGTGGGAGAGGAGTGACGCAGTCGCCGAACTGAGCTTCTAGGAATGTGAGGACTCGTTCTATGCGGTCGGAGTGGCGAATATGTGCGTGCGGGGAGGTTTCGGGGATTTCGGAGAGGTCAGAGGAGTGGGTATGTGTATGTGTTGCTGAAGAGTCTATTATTATTTCCATCAGTTAGTAGATGTTATAAACGCGGGGATAGTGTGGAGGGGACAAACGTCGAACGGCAGCAGGACTAGTTTCCAATCCCATCAACACCGCAGCCGTAGCATCCGCGATGCCATCATTCAACATATTCCCAACCCATTCCAACTCGACATATCCCTTTCTACAGCGAACGGTGACAGTGTCCATAATCTTGAACGTATTCCCACTCTTATACTTAACACCTTCCTCCCCATCGCTCATTTCGTTATCCTCGTCCACGCTGTCCTTCTCTTCCTCCTCTGATGACTCCCCCTCCTCATCGGGAATATCTACGACTGCGCCAAACATGTTATCCAGACTCCAGCGCACGAGACCAACGCCCGCCGCGCGCATCGGGATCTTCTGGCGGCAGCTAATGACGGTAGTGGTTAGGCCCGCGTATTCGCGAAGGTCATCAGGCGTCATAAGGGACAGTTTGAAGTCGTTTTGTACTAGCACTCCGGTGAGCAGCTGCTCCTTCAGTGCAAGTGTCTGAGTTCCCGGAGGCTTTTGCGCAAGTTTGCCGACGACCTGGGGAGCGGGTGAGTGAGCGAGTGTGGTTGTGGTGAAGAAACGGGAAAGGTGGAGAGGGGAAGTACCTTTGCAATTTTATCCGCTTTAAATGGAATGCGCAACTCCTCGCAATTTTTGGGGTTGTATATCTTGACCTTATCCTTATCTTTTCGGTCACTGTTCTTGCTAAGTAGGGCGGACTTGAGTCGCCCCATATTATTTTGCTCCCCATGCACCAATATGACAACCTTTGCCCCCACCTCCTCTATGAAGCCTGAGTTCTGAGCGTAGTCTACGTGTGCCGCGAAGGATAATTCTTCGACGCTGCACCGACGGGGAACCATTACCTGCCCATCGACGCCGCGGTTGGCCGTGGACCCACTGCGGTTGGCCGTCACGACGGCGGGTATCTCGGGAGGCTCGTTCATGATCTGCTTGGCCATCGTGCCTTCTACGCTGTAGCCAGTTATTACTAGGCCATTGCGTGGGTCTGGGCACCAGCGTTCTAGAAGTTCACGAGAGACACCGTTCTGGAGGGCGATGGCATGTTAGCGGGGTTCGTGGAATGTATCGATGGAGGTAGGAGCAAACAGTGGTGATGAGGACAGTGAAGTAGGAAGCACTATATTTATTATAAAACATGATGTAATATGGTCTCTGGTTGACGGATGAAAATTTCCCAGTACAAAATGAATATAATCTACGAGATATTCAAGGAAAGTATTCCTGCCCTCCCAGATAGATTGCTTCCCAAGCATATAATGTGAATAGCACGACCAAACAGTTTTAGGTAGGTCTGAAAAGCCAGGCAAAAAAGCTCGACACGGAAAGAGTTTTACCTGCAGCATACCCGGGCTAGCTAACATAACGCAGCCACCAACATCTTCGAACCGATCAATAGTCTTTAATGACCTAACCCATCTGAAGTCCCAAGGGTTCCTCCCCTCGCCTTCGAACATGGCGCGCTTTATCTTATCGTTCATAGTATTGATATATGTTCTATAAACATCCATGCACTTTCTAGCCAGGTTCGATGCGTAGTATATAGGGTAGCTTTGGTATGCCGGATGCTTCTCCCAATACTCATCTAAAATTAGGAGTAGTTCTTGCGCTCTACCTAGGGCAAACACTGGCATTAACACTCTGCCACCGCGGTTGAGAATTTCGGTAGTCATTTTCATTAATCGTGCCTCTTTTTCCAGACGCGGCATGTGGGTTGCAGTGCCGTACGTTGATTCACAAATTAGTAGATCAGGCTTCTGGTGAGGGACTTCAGCAGAGACTAGATGCCGGTCATCCTCACGAGAGTAGTCGCCCGTGAATAGAATCTTCAAACCAGCTATCTCAATGAAGAACATGGCGCCCCCAAGCACATGCCCGGCATGATAAGGGGTAATTGAAATCCCAGCATGCGTGAGTGTGGTATGGTAGTCAATAGCTTCAATACGGGAGTAACTTGAGAGATGATCTGCTTCGGTGTAGAGATTGTCTGGCGAATTGTGCACGTTCCTACCCACCACAATTAACACCTGACACCTCTCCCACTTATATACCCTAATGGGAAGCTCACCCAACTCGTACACTATCCTGAATCAGCCACTTGTAAATCGCCTTTGTCGGATGCGTCATAAAGACTCTACCCCTAAAATTCGTCTTCGTCATAACATACGGCAAACTTGCTGCATGGTCCAGATGAAAGTGACTAATCAACAAAACATCCACGGTACTGAGGTCGAATTGGTCGTAAAACGGCAGTCCGGCTAGTCCTTCGTAGGCGGGATGAACGCCCGCGTCGAGCATAACGGTCTTCCCTTTGTACCTTAAAATGTGGCATGAGCGCCCGACCTCATTTCCACCACCAAGGCAGAGGAAGGTAAGATGGTCGGATTCATCCTATCGCAGTGTTAGTAGCAGGGCTTGAAATAAGGGGCGTCAAGGGCAGAGGTAGCACAATTAGCTCTTCCTCAACGGCGGGGTCCAGTTTTCTCTTTGCCGACATTTCGGGTTGGGTGATATCGAGAAAGTTGCGATGGATGTGTGAAAAAAGGAATTAAGAGACACCGGGGAGGTGTGATGGTTAGGTAACGGGGGTGGTGTGCATCGAGTTGTCCTTGGCTCTGGTCACAGGGTCCGCGGGTCCTGAAGGGTTACCCGGCGGTATCCCTCCTTGGCGCCCAGCCCTACCCGGACGAGTGGTTTCCGAGTGTTTAGGGCAAAGGGTTCGGACAAATTGATGCTCTGCCCTTATGCCAGAGAGTTGTGTTCGGGCCCCAAATTCCAGAATAATGAAGGCACTATAAATCCTCTTTTTTCCGCCAAACTAAGAAAAGGGGAGTTTTTACCGGCGCATGTGCTGTATCACACCTTGTTGCTGACAAGTTGAGTGAGAGGCCGTGATTTGAATACAGCAGGCAAAGAGAGTGGGGTAGGGTGTTATCTCTTGGACTGTTGAAACGAAAGTTTTATGCCTCCCCCCCTCAGCGTCTGTTCCAAAGGCTGATAAGCAACTTTTGTTGATTATGATACCGGTACTACAAATTCGCAGGTGCGCAAAACCCAGACCATAGCTAATACCGGTATCGGTATTAGCAATATGATTGTATCTACGCACATCATCACTGAAGAATACTGAGAGACCTTAGCAATCTCTGCCACTGCTTCAATAGTCTACGAGTAGGAGATACAGTAGACTACCTGTATTAGAAGAGCGCCGGTACTATGATCACAGGGTACCGGTAATGCTCCTTAGCATACCGGTACTCTGCTTTATGCTCACTCGAGATTCATACCGTATTCCTTGCTCGTCCATGTTTATCAATAAAATGGTGACTCAGAATGCTGAATGGCCCAAGCGAACAAGAACCCTGGAGAGCTTGTTCTGTCATCAAACATAACATATAATAAGCGATTACTGTATTCAATTTTGGTGCTTTCTCCAACGTTGGATTCCACCGTCAGCCTTGCTGCAGTATCAGTATCGGATGCAGACTTCTCGGGTCTAGCACTGGCACTGTGGCAGGGTATTTGTATTATTGTTGGGGTCGGTTTTATGGTCATTGGTTATGTAGCGCTTGACTGTACCCAGAGATGTGCATGCCGCAGACCTGCCGTGCGAGTGGTCTACAGTATCTACAAGACAGGGGTTACCGGTGGGACCCAAGGAATGCTTACCGTACTCTACCATATTCCACGAAAAAGCTGCTGCTGGGAGCTTATTCTCAGCTTTCTGGGAGGTTACAAATAACCTATCATGGCTTTTCTTGGAACAGATTTTTCCGACACCCGTGCCATATTATTATAAAGGAAGGATTCCGGTCCCACTTGAATACTTGTAGAAGCAGGATGCGGCTCAAGGATAAGGTTGTGAGGATTTTTAAGGGTGTAGTAAGCCCGTGATGGTGCTGTACCGGTGCTCGAGGACAACCTTGGAGAGCTTGCAAGGGCTGGCTGGGTGGATTGCTCCAAAACATGGAAAGGGGCGACTCAAAGCTCCTGCCGTGTGCCGTTGCCCAGCTTCTCCCGCCATCAGCTTTGTGTGAGATCGAATGTGAAGGGGATGTGCAGTACCGGTACCGCGCTGCTCCACAGTACATCCCCGCACTGCACACTTTTTATTACTTGTTTCCTTGAGCGAGGGTCAACTGCGGCAAGCGGCAGTGGGCTCCTTGCGCCTCCCCACAAATAGGCAGCCACTCCGACGTCAGCATTTTGCCAACCCCCGACCACCAAATCTGCTCCTCCGTCTCTATAATATTGCGATACCGATATCACCTCCGCTGTTCTGTTACTTTTTCCACTTCACTCCCCTCATTCTCCTCCCCCCCCCCCCATTTCTTACATCCTGCTTTCTTGTCCTCTTCGTTTCCTAGGTCTTAGTCACCTCGTCTGCCAGTGACGACAGATTCACAGCTTGCCCCATCGGCAGGTTATTAACGTCACCTATTCCGCGATGGCTATGGAGGATGGCGGAAACGACGAGAGCGGGAGATGTGAGTTATTGGGGCCATTTGGTTAGTTATTCTCTCACTTCCCGGATTCCTTCGTGTGCGCTTCTCAGGGTGTTTAAGGGGAACGACTAGTGATCACGACCTGACTGACATGCTCTGCGTAGCTCTATTTATTCAAGGGGCCCTAGGTGCCTTGGCCCTGCTATCGCTTGTATGGAAAAGAGCTCGGGAGTCGCCCCAACGGCCGATGCTCGTCTGGTATGTTATGTTTGGCTGAGAACCCTGTTATAGGTGGATTGCTCACCGTGGCTTTAGGTGGTTTGACGTTTCGAAACAAGTTGTTGGATCCGTGCTTGTTCACATAGCCAATATCCTTCTATCTATGCTATCATCTGGGACATTCAGTACCGAACCCACCCTTCAATCCCTGGATGCAGCTGCCCCTACTTTCGCGCGGCTACTTCGACGTCAAGTAGAAGGCGACGAGCCCGACTTCTATCATCCGAATCCCTGCAGCTTCTACCTGCTAAACCTTGCTATTGATGTTTGATCACTCCAGCCCTTTCTGAGTATTCCGTGCTAACCTTTATTTACTAAGACAACCCTTGGAATCGTCATCTTGATATATCTCCTACGTCTCCTACACGCCTTATTCCTTCTATCGCCAATTCCCTTTTTCCGAACTGGAATCTCTTCTGGAGACTACGGCGAGCCTCCGAAATGGTCCTACTGGGGAAAACAGTCTACAATATACTTTATGGGCCTAATGGGAATGAAGCTTGTTGTTTGGTTGATATTCGCCCTATGCCCATGGCTAGGTCGTCTTGGGGACTGGATGCTGGCTTGGACCGAGGGAGACAAGAGACTCCAAGTCTTTTTTGTTATGTTTGTAAGTGGCCGCTTAGCTGTTTTTGTATCTCGAGCTCGTCGGGGTCCCTAATTGCCCGTACTAACACTTTCCATTGCTAGTTCTTTCCACTAGTCATGAATGCGATGCAGTACTATATTATCGATTCATACATCAAGAACAAGAATCCTTCGCACACCGCACTACAAGACTCTGCTCCTATTCCAGGGCGGCGGGCATCGTCGACATCAATGCGGTACTCGTTCGACAGCTCCAACGATGTGTTTTCCTCAGACGATGAAGCCTCTGGTTCGAGAAACCTGCTGCAGCCCTCTTCCGATAGGACCCACCAAGATCTCCGCAAGGTGAAGAAATCACCCACCCCAGTGGTGGAAGAATACAATCCAGATACGGATGGCTCTACCCTCCAAGATGGCCTAGATGGTACACCACGCTCCACATCCCCATCTCCAACTTCGTTCCTGGCGCTGAGAAATGGAAGAAAGGGCCTTGGTGGAAAAGGGGCTGGCGTGGAGAGCAGCAAAAGCAGGAATAGTTCAATGATGCTCTTACCCGGCAGTAGAGGTCCAAGTACCCCCGGCTACGGGGAAGAGGAGAGTGCAGGGAGAAGTTTCGGAGGAAGAAGAGGGAGCGATTTGGATGATGATTCAACACTAATCGGACCGGAGGATGACCTGGAAAGGTGCAATAGGTAGAATAACAGCAGGCGTCACCTTGGCTAGGAACTTAGATTATGAACTGTGTTTTTTTCCCTTTCCTTCTCATTGATATGAGCCGATGGTGAGGCATCGCTAGGAAACGCCGGGAATCTTCGAGCGGACCTACGAGCTTTCGAAGCCCCATTTCGCTGTTCGCTCTATTTCCTTTTATTTCTCGCCAGATTTGGCCGTTTCCTTTAATCGGAGAACAAACGAACATCTTATCTCCCGAGGTGCGCATTTCCCTTGTTTTTTCCCGGCAGTATATGTATTTGAGTTTTCGGCTAGTTCTTGCATTCGAGTGTTTATTATATATTTATCAGCAAACGGAGTTGGGGCAGTCTGCAGAGCTTTTTTCCTTTCTGTTGCGCACGTTTGATCCACTTGGCATTTTATCGTGCTTTTTTTTTCTTTTTTTCTCTAGTTTTTGTGAATGTGATTTTGCTTTGCGGAGTAGCGGATCGCATTATTGTATTGAGTTGGGGTAGAAGTGGGAGGGAGAATAAATATACAGGAGGCTGTTGAATGGTGCGATAAGTGTTTTCCTGTAAGGCGGGTATGGTGTTGAGGTAGCGGTATAGCGGTAATGGAATTGAGAAGACTGTATATTGGACTGAATCGCCAGGAGGGGTGGGAAGATCTGTAAGCTGTGCTAGGGGGCATTCACTGGAAAACTAGGGACCTAGACTGGGGTGGGAAAGAGAAGGCACGGACTGGCCCCTGGTGAATGGTACCGCGATCTAGTGGTCAAATGCCCTGAAGACACTTCCCTGTTATCCTAGACCAAGTGGAGGCTGTCGAAACTATCTTACGACAACCGATAAGTATCATTTCATTTATAAATCGGAAGTTAAGTACGATGAAGAGGGGGTTTAGACTAGCTTCTGGAGCTCTTTGTTCCACCACGTCTGCCTAACTTTTTCAGCCATTGAGGATTAGTGTAGTGTCCACATAGCCCATCATTCGCAGCCCACTAGACTGAGCAGGGGCAAGTAATTCTCATCTTCTGAACGGTTAAACTAATAGAGCATAAGGCGGTACCTAGACTATTGGATACTAGATTCCATATATCAAATACCGGTATCGTGCGAGTGTAGTGAGAACTGTGGTAGTTCCAGCGGGTCTGAAGCGATATAAAGACGGAATGGAGAGGGGTGGCAAGAGGGTGGGGGGCTGGCACTGGGTGTGTCGAAGTTCGGGCACGATAATTGGGAGATCGGAGACAGCGCTGGGTGGAAAAGGACAGAGAAGACTGTATACAGAGTCTAAGTAGGATGGGAGAGATTGTTTGAGTTGCTTGGTATTGCTTTTAATACATGTGTCTAGTGCCGTCTTACTGATAGTAATAGAGAGCGCCCAAATATTGTACCTTAAGATGACCGTTCGACATCTCTCTCAAAATATAGGAGATAGCGGTGCATACTCCTACTTTCATCATACTGAAGTACTACTTCCAACAGAGCGTAGAAGCTTCCTATCGAGTGATTAAATGTGGAGCAGCCCTGTTATTGCCTCGCTGTGCTCAAGTGTTCGATCAGCCGGAGAGTGTGAATTGGTGGATCGGGATATTAACACAGCCTAAGGAGCAATGTTACAAGTGCTGCTATATACACTAATTTGCTATCTCTGTAGAGTAATGAGGATTGGCTGGGTAGAGCAATGCCAGGAATCGTTTGAGGGTCTTTGATACATTTCCCGTCTAGTGGCTGGCTGGGTGGAGGTGTTTAGAGTGGACATGCAACGTATAATCTAAGAAACTTATTGCCTTGCAGTATCCGTCTCATCAATGGAGCGACTTCAATCTGCTCACAGCGAGGAGCGTAATGACCATATCTTCGCTGCTATGGGTCTCCTCCTTCCCACCATCGTGTAATGTGGGTTAGTTGGTAGAGGGTCGGGTACTGTTTTTGGCAAGCTTAAAGTATGAAACGGCTCAAGTGCCGTTTAGTCTCTCTGCGAGGGAAGAAACACGTATTTGGCGGGGAAGTAATGAAGATAGTTTAGGGGGGAAATTCGGAGATGTGGAGTATGCCGGAGGCAGATGTTTGGATCGTTTCCAGGTCTTTTAGTTGAATTATCGTAACAGAGTCCGATCCTCCAGAGGAAGGCACTGCGGGTGGGTCCTTTTTGCGCCCTACTAGGAACAATGGCGGATTCTCTGTCGATGTGGACTATGATTTTAGAAGGTTCTAAAAGCCTTGTCATCGAAAACCCGCAGTTCGTTCACACTTTATCTACTATTACGAATACCTCAAAGCAAAAAAAAACAAGCCGTATGAATCCTGCAGTCCTGGTCCTTTCTACAGCTACCGAGATGTCCATCTCTAGGGGAATTCAGCCTGTAAATAAGATGGCAGACATTTGTCCAACACCAAATCTACTTGAAGCATTAAATTAAACTTTCTGGGAGGGGTTAATCGCATCTAAGATGAGCATGGGAGGTTTTGCGCCAAGAAATGCTTAATCTAGGGGCAGTACGTACTCATGGCGGGTCTTAAGTCTGATGCAGTAGTACACACATACAGCCTTCTGGAAAGACTGGGATGCGCTGATATGAGCACTCGTGTTATTTTGCTGGAGGTGCGATGCTCTTAAACATTATCATTTTGACAATATCTATTTTCCTGCTGATGATGAGGGGCCTAAGGCCAAACAGCCGGGGAGTAGGGTGAGGAGCAAATAGTGGGTGTTCTTGATTTTGTCTAGCGTTAGAGTGAGAGGACCGACTTCCAACTTAGAAGTGAGGTAGGAAAGGGAGGATATGGTCATATGGTGTCTTGACACTGGTGTCAAAAAAGAGCCAAGTAAGCGGCAGTCGTCTCTATCAGGTTAATATATGGGCGGGGTGGTGTGACCAGAAAGGTCCTGGGTTTCTCGGTTCTAACAGTTCCCGTGCGGCTACTCCCGAGAAATAATAGTGATAATAATAATCCCTTTTCCGATTTCAGCAACTATCTTCATTCATCATCCCCTACAGTGTTGATAGAGCCTAATTTCCCTCATCGTGCTAAAGAGACACAAGTGAAATTAGCGTATTTCTTTGATTGGCAGATTCCACCTCATTCAGGTATAATGCTATCACATGACTCTTGAAGTTGGGTAGTAAATATCCACCACTCTCGTATCAGGTTTAGTGCTCCTGTTTATGGAAAAAGATTTGCATTATAATATGACTTGACTGGAACTGCTTTTGATATCACTCGATTGATATTTCTAGAAAATTGCGGAACTAGTTTTTTAGTTTCCATTTTAGTGTGATGTAGGGAAATTCGGCATTATTAACACTGCAGGGGATAGCCACCTCTCGCTCCGCCAGAATGAGCAATTATCCTCTACTATAAATCTCTTCCTTCCCAGTCTCACTCTCTCATTTTTGTCTCCACTCATATCTTCAATCCCCACACTAGGATGAACCAAAACCCTGGGACCAACATGGTTTGGGAAAACCACTTAGCTTCATATACTATCACTCGTCGTTGGGGCAGAGGAATATAAGTAGAAGAGGCTTGAGAGGGCTAAACATCAATATAGTACATTACCAGGTGGCAAGCCCATGCCCAAGATAATTTCAAAGATCGGGATTTAGGAGAAACTGAGAGGGAAGGAGAGAAGGGAGAGACGTCGGGGGATGGTAGCGGATATATGGGGCGGGGGCTACGAAGGGCTTCTGAGCGGGAGCGGGAGCTGTGCTGATAACGGGCATGTATATGGAAACTATTATGAAAGAAGTGCACGTGCGTGTGGGTAGGGAGGGAAGTAGGCAAACTCTCTTGGAGCTTAATCAGGGTCAGAGATTGTAGCCGTCTGAGGCTGGAGGAGTGCTACGACCCTCCAATACCCACGCATACCAGCGATCCAAAGTGGTGTTTGGCCATAGTTGTCTGGCGTTTCGGGATTAACTTCACTCCGTGTGAGCAGTAGGCTCACCACCCCCTCACGTCCGTACTCAGAAGCGCAGCGGAGCGGTGTTTGACCGTTGTTGTCTGGCTTACCAGGATCAACATCGTCACGTGCGAGTAGTAGTCTCACCACCCCCTCGTGCCCTTTCCAAGAAGCACACCAGAGTGGCGTTCGACCATGGTTGTCTGGCTTGTCGGGATCAACCTCACTCCGTGTGAGCAGTAGTTTCACCACCCCATCACGCCCGTATTCAGAAGCGCAACGGAGCGGTGTTTGGCCATCATTGTCTGGTTTATCGGGACTAACCTCACTGCGAGTGAGCAGTAGTTTCGCCACCCCCTCATGCCCGTTCCAAGAAGCCCACCAGAGTGGTGTTCGGCCATCGTTGTCTGGAGTGTCGGGGTCGAGACTGTCCCGTGCGAGCAGTAATTCCACCACTCCGCTATACCCATTGAAAGAAGCGTGCAAGAGTGGTGTTCGACCATCCTTGTCTGGCTTGTCGGAATCGACATCATCCTGTGTAAGCAGTAGTCTCACCACCGCCTCATGCCCATGAAAACAAGCACGCCAGAGGGGTGTTTGACCATCGCTGTCTGGCTTGTCGGGATTGACGTCGTCCCGTGCAACCAGTAGCCTCACCACCCCCTCATGCCCATTGAGAGAAGCGTGCAAGAGTGGTGTCTCACCATAGTTGTCTGGCTTGTCAGGATTGACATTGTCACAAGTAAGTAGTGTTCTCACCACCCCCTCATGCCCACTCCTAGAAGCCGCTGAGAGTGGCGTTCGACAATTATGGTCTGGCTTGTCGGGATTGACATCGCCACTTGTGAGCAATAGTCTCACCGCCCCCTTATACCCATTCCGAGAAGCCCACCAGAGTGGTGTTCGACCATAGTTGTCTGGACTGTCGGGATTAACGTCGCCCCGTGCGAGGAGTAGTCTCATCACCTCCTCATGTCCGAACTCAGAAGCGCAACAGAGTGGTGTTCGACCAGCGTTGTCTGGCTTGTCTGGATTGACATCGCTCCGTGCGAGCAGTAGCCTCATCACCCCCTTATGCCCCTTCCAAGAGGCCCACATGAGTGGTGTAAACCCGTAACCATCTCCTTTATTGATATCGCAGCCTTTCATATCTATCAAAGCGGCCACGACCTCAACGACTCCGAAGTAGGATGCACAGTGTAAACCGGTAAAGGGGTGATGGGTAGCTGGGGAAGAATTGTAACGGTGTATTTGCTTGAAAAGTATGGTAGCAGAGATGTGGTTCTCGTGCTGGTTTAACAGCTGGAGTGCAAGCGATTTCCCGGGATCAGAGAGTTCCATTCTTACGTGGTTTCCCCAGTAGAGAGAAGAATATTCCAGAAAGGGCATGTCACTAAGGCCCCAAACCTTAGTGGCCGGGAGCCCCTTGACCTGGTCATAATTCAGATAAGTTAAGCATGTCTGCCCAAGTGTTTTGTGCGCATCGAGCAAGATACCAGGCCGAGAAAGGTGTTCTTGAAGCGTGTAGTGGATAAGTCGGACAGTCGATGTCTCCTTGTCAACCACGGCAAGTCCTAAGCATGACCTTAGCACTGTATCTTGCGGCCGGATATTCTCGGGGTCTAGATCCGTCGCCTCCATTTCTACTGCTAGGGCATGGCGGAGCTCGTCAATCCGTAACGGTCGCTCCGCGTGGGCTACCCACATAAGCACCTCCATTCCAAGTCCTGACCGGTCGCCCTTCTGTTCCTTTATTCGCTGTAGCGACTGGTCGTACACACTGTCTAGGTCCACACCCGCCGCCGCCACCTTATGCAACATTTTCTTCCTCTTCGCCAAGGAGGTCTCGCCTAAGATAGCCTCCATATTCAGTACAACCAGCAGAAACCTGATCAGATATCAATTAGTAATTCAAGTTTTGAAGGGAGTTGCCCCCACTTACATCTCTGAAGCCTTTTCTAACATTGTTCTCATAATATCATTTTTCAGATCCTCTGTCATCAAGTCTGGATCTCGGGTATCCTCATCGACTATCCTCCGGCTTATATATCTAGCGATATCTCCCTGGTCCGCGACAACGTTTATGGTATAAGCTCCCTCCATGAGATATCTATCAAGCTCCCTACCAATATACGGTCTCCCTGTAAGAAATAGCCGCGCGTTCGGTGATTCATGGATAATCTGTTGTAATGCACGGAGGAGCTCTGATCGGTCTTGTGGGAGTAGCTCGTCCACTGCATCGACGCAGATGTATACACGTTCAATGGAACTGATCACTTTGATGAATAATTCTAGCATATTCCGCAATCGAAGACACTTGCTACCTCTTCGCCCTAGACCCTTAAAAGCGCTTTGAATTTCGCTTGGAGTCTCCGTTTCTCCCAGCACAACCTGCCTCAGTAGACCCCCTACCATGTTTACTGCCGACTGGTCCTTCTGCGCCTGGTAATCGCAGTAGAGAAATAAAACGGCGATATTCTGTCCCTGAGCTTGCTCGCATAGGGTGTCTATCACTAAGGAACTGATTTTACCATTTTGTCAGCACTGTCCACTGTTTCCAGGAAATTCTCTTTTACCTTATATACGTCTTGCCAACTCCTTGACCCCCATAACATCGCAAAGTAGGATTCACGGAGCCATCCCGGATCTTGCGCCATGACTCGAACTCCTTCCTCTGCAGAACCCAACCTCCAATGCCATCTAGCCGACGGTTGCTCACGTCTTGGTGCCTTCTGCGGGGCTCGACTGGCGACAACCATGCTTGGATTCGCAAGGATTCTTCGTTTGTCCCCACGTTGATGGTGTTATTATAGCTGTTTGATATATTCGCAAAGTTCGTATTTGAGTTGCCGTGAACATTATTTGTTGTCTTGTTGTCGGCGCGGGTATGCAAGATTGCATACTGGCAGGAATCACTGCTGAGACTTGGCCCTCCAGACCCGCTTGGCAATCTATTCATATCGCATGGGGTAAGGGTTTGTAATAGGTGAGATGATAGTGAGATGATAGTATAGTTGAGTGCTGGGGCTTGCCGAAGTGGTTGATAGATGTTTCCTCCCCTCTGGTAAACCAAAGTGGGGTTATCCTGTGGTCTTATTAGGCTCTTGTTTCACAGTGAGCTGATGCCAAGGATATAAGTTACTCTACGGTCTCTTCCCATCTTTAGAAGCAGAGCGTTATCGGAAAATTTTTCATAGGCAATCAATAATTCCTTGCAGATTCACTGCGTATGATATCTGTATCACCCAGACCTCCGCTTAACTCACTCGCCTGGACAAGGACTTTTAAGCTCTAGTACAAGTACTAGAACCCAGCACTAATGAGACCCAGCTTTCCGGAAATGCCCTCCCGTAGGAACTCGAATATCGGACCTTGTGCTGGGGCGTTGGAGTTACCTCTCTTACTAAGGTCTGGCGTTTTTTTCCGTCTCGGGGGGTGCAGATTTTTGGTGTGTTTTCCGCCCCTTTTCTAGAGGAGGAAATTACTACCGTAGATAGCACATTAGAGAGTTTGCGCATGGGGACCTAGGTGGCGGTTAATAAGAAATGGACCTAGGTCCAAGAATGAGTTTGCGCAATAGGTGTAGGTGGCCTGGTAGCAAGAAGATGGGGATTGAGTAGGGTAGTATCGCATTGTCTTCAAATTTGTTCCCTGCTCGAATTAGGATTCCCGGCTACACAAGTTGGGCACTAACATTGCCGACAGCTATAAAAAGGGTGATAATATCTACTACTGAGTGCCCAATATTATCATGGCTAAAATCTTTTAATAAAATGTAAAAAGAGAGCTGTGTTATTGATCTGCAGCGATGTGATTTCTTCAGGTCTGAAAAGCCCTATTTTACACTTCTTCCAGGTCTCACTACCCACCTAGGTGTCCAAGACTTTTAGGTTAACAGAAAATAACCTGTTTTCCTGCCACCTAGGTCTCCTTGCGCAAACTCTCTATTGTCCGATTATTCGAGTTTTTATGGTACTATAAACGGAACGTGCAGAAATCCCTATGTTTGCGTCTTTTTTGCCGCAAATTCTATTGCGGGGCGGCTTGCCTTCTTGTGGCTGTGATTGCTTCAGGTTTTCGCCATTTACGAATGATCCATACATTTCCCCCTGCCGTCTCTAGTTCACTTGACTTGAATTAGTTGAGTCTGAGATTTTTTCCCATAGGATATAGTTGTTGCGTTTTCATTCCTCTAATCTCTTTTGCTTTTCGTTTTTCATCATCAGACTCTTCCTGAAATAATACCGGTATTATACCCACCATTCTTTCTACCTGTATATCTTGTGACTCTCACTTGACCAGATTGCTTTCGCTAGTTTATTTGCCTATCCCAACCACTTAGATCTTTTGCTACCCCCTTTTATTCATTCTCAACTACTTTTCTAGGCACACCGATCAGTTGCCGGAATGGACATTATATCTCTTTGTTCCTGAGTTTACTCCCCCATTTCTATCTCCATCGAGCTTTGTCAAGCCCGTGTTGGAAAAGTGATTACATATTGGCCACAAAACTTATCGTACTTGTCTTATACTACCTTATACCAAGGTTACCCGGTAATGTTTACTTCTTTGTCTGTTACCTCAGTTTTTCTTTTCCTCATCTTTCTTCCGGTGTTTGTTACACTCAACTGCAATATGAATATCTTCTTGCATTCAGCGATATTTCCAACAACCCGCACATCAAGATCATCTTATACCCGAGAACCAACAGGTTTCCCAAGCAACCCGGCTTCATACTTTATCACTCACAATATAAAGCAAAAGAACCAAACTCATTCCTACCCGCAGAAGCCACACCTACCATATCTATGCGGCAAGAATACCGCCTAAATACACTTACCTCGGCGAGTGCAATGAGAGACCTTACCACCTTTCGCTCCACATTAATGCCGCATAAACTGGCAAGAACTGGCCAACATTTTTCCTTTATTTGTCATACAAAATTGGATTTTTTGTTTGTAGGAACCTCGCTATTTATGATAGCTTCTACCATGCTGTGCCATAGGGATTAAAGTAAAATTCAAATGAAAATCCCCAACTCTTTCCACAGAATCTCTCCGCTGGTACCGTAAGAACTCGAATAATTGGACCTCACGCTAGGACGTTGGAGTTGCCTTTGCTGGTAAGGTCTGGCTCTTTTTTCTTTTTATTTTGTCTTAAGCTCGGGCTGAGGGGGTCAGTTTTCGCTGTGCGCTTGCCCCCCTATCTAAGAGAGGGAATTTCGGACGTCTTAACCTCGGGTCCAATTATTCGAGTTCTTACGGTATGTTAGACCCTGACAGATTTTAGCTCAATACGGGAAACAAGTCTAGCTTGAAACGACCCCGGTATCGCCGTGCTATTCCCACGCCCGTAGAGTGGGGTCAACGCCTGGAGGCGGTAGGTATGAGAGGTTAGAACCCTACCGTAAAAAAGGCAGGGCATGGTGTCGGGCAAGAAAGCCGATCTATATGCATGGAAGAACGGAACACTTTGGACGCTATAACATATCAAGCCACGGCCCCGGGCATCGCAATAAAAAAGCGTCATCCCTCTGTCAACCGCCATGAGCAGAAAAGAACCGGGAAGTCCAAGCGTCAATGTAATACATAACACAGTGTTTGCCACGACAAGCCCATACTCAACATAATTTGAAAGATTGGAGGTCAGGAAAGACTGAGAAGGTAAAGAAGGAGGGGAGAATATCCGGGAGAAGTAACGAGACCCAGGCGGCCACGGGGGGCTGCGTGGATAGGGTGGGAGCTGTGTTGGTGACGAGCGTGAAGGGAAACTATCGGGAAAGGGATGGGTGTATGTGTGCGCAGAGAGCGTAGGCAAACCTCTCTTAAGCTTAAAATATAGGGTTTACGGTTGTCCGAGGCCGGAGGAGTGCTACAATTTCCATATACCCGTACATAGAAACGATCTCGAGTGGCGTTTTACCATGGATATCTGGGATATCGGGATTGACGTCGTCCCGTGCGAGCAGCAGTCTCACCACCCCCTCATGCCCATTCCTGGAAGCGGTCGCGAGTGGTGTTCGACAATTATTGTCTGCATTGTTGGGATTCACGTCGCCGTGTGTAAGCAGTAGTCTCACCGCCCCCTCATGCCCGCCCTCGCAAGCGCAACAAAGTGGGGTTTGGCCATCTTTGTTTGACGTATTGGGATTGATATCGCGTGCGAGCAGTAGTCTCACCACCCCCTCATGCCCGTTCCAGGAAGCCCACCAGAGTGGCGTTCGACCAAAGCTATCTGGCTTGTCGAGATTGACATCACCGCACGCTAGCAGTAGTCTCAGCACCCCCTCACGTCCGCTCTCAGAAGCACAACCGAACGGTGTTTGACCATAGTCGTCTGGCTGGTCAGGATTAACCTTGTCACGCGAGAGCTGACATCTCACGACCCCCCGACGCCCTTTCCAAAAGGCCCACCAAACTGGCCTTTCACCACTGTCGTCCCTCTTGTGGGGATTAGCCTCGTCACATGAGAGCAGTAGTCTTACCACCGCCTCATGTCCACTCCACGAAGCCCACCAGAGTGGTGTTCGATTGTCGTTGTCTGCCTTGTCAGGATCTACGTCGTCGTGTGTGAGGAGTAGCTTCACAACCCCTTGATTCCCTTGCCGGGCAGCCCAGATGAGTGGTGTAAACCCGTAACCATCTCTCTGATTGATACCACAGTCGTTCGTTTCTATCAAGACAGCCACGACCTCATCAATTCCAAAGTAGGATGCGCAGTGCAAACCGGTAAATAGGTGATGGGTGAGCCGGTGAAAACGGTGATGGCAGATTTGGTTGAAAAGTAAGGTGGAAGAGATATGGTTATCGTACCGGTCTAATAGCTCGAGCGCAAGCGATTTCCCGTGATCTGAGAGTTCCCTCTTTGCGTGGTCCCCCCAGTGTAGAGAAGAATATTCGAGGAAGGGCATATCTCTAAGGTTCGAAAGGTTGTTGGCCGGAAGCCCCTTGACCTGGTCATTCAAATAAGCCAGGCATATTTGTCCAAGATTTTTGTGGGTGCCAGGCAAGATACCAGGCCGGGAAAGGTATTTTTGAAGCGTGTAGTGAGTTAGCCGGACTGTTGATGTCTCCGTGTCCACTATGGCAAGTCCTAAGCATGACCCTAGGACTTTATCTTGCGGCTGGATGTTCTTATGGTCTAGATCCGTCGCCTCTATGCCTACCGCCAGAGCGTGGCAGAGTTCGTCAATCCGTAACGGCCGCTCCGCGTGGGATACCCACATTAGTGCCTCCATCCCAAGGCTTGATCGGTCGCCCTTCTGCTCCCTTATCCGCTCTAGTGTTTGGCTATACACACCGTCCAGGTCTACACCAGTCACCGCCACCTTTCGCAACATTTTCTTTCTCCCCGCTAATGAGGTCTCGCCTAAGATTGCATCAATATTCAATGCAACGAGTAGAAACCTTTGCAGAGCATCAATCAATAATCTAAATTTGTAAAAGAGTTGCTCCTGCTTACATCTCTGAAGCCTTTTCCAGTATTGTCTTCATAATATCAGTTCTCATATCTTCTGTCATCAGGCCTGGATATCGGGTGTTGTCATCATCCATCTTCTGCGTTACGTATCTAGCGATATCTCCTCGGTCTGCGATAATGTTTATGAGATAAGCCCCCTCAGTAAGGTATTTGTCAAGTTCCTCATGAACATACGGCCTCCCTGTAAGAAATAGCCGTGTATTTGATGCTTCTTGAATAACCTGCCGTAGCGCGCGAAGAAACTCCGATCGGTCCTGTGGCAGCAACTCGTCCACTGCGTCAATGCAGATGTACACTCGCTTAATCGAGTCAACTACTTTGGTGAATAATTTCAGCATGTCAGGTAACCGAAGACCTAGGCCGCCTCCTTGTCTAGATTCCTCAAAAGCACTTTTAACTTCGTCGGGGATCCCCAGAGCTCCAATAGCTATCTGTCTGAGTAGACTCCCGATCATGTTTACCGCCGATTGGTCCTTTTGTGCCTGGTAATCGCAATAGAGAGATAAAACCGCGATGTTCTGTCCGTGGGCATGCTTGCGCAGGGTGTCTATTACAAGTGAACTGATTTTATTCTTGTCAGTATCGCCTACGGTCTCCGGAGAATACTCTCGTACCTTATATATGTCTTGCCAACTCCTTGATCTCCATAACATCGCAACGTAGGATTCACCGAGCCGTTCTGACTCTTGCGCCATGACTCGAACTCATTCCTGTGTAGAACCCAATCCCCAACGCCAGCAAGCCGGCGGTTTCTCACATCCTGATGCCTTTTATGGGGTTCAAGTGGCGACAACCACGCTTGGATCTGTGAAGACTCTTCATTTATTCCCACGTTGATGGCGCTACTACCGCTATTAGACGCATTTGTAAAGATCGTATTCGAGTTACCATGAGCATTATTTGTCGTGTTGTTGTCAGTGCGGGTATGCGGTATACCATCGCAGTGATGATCACCGCTGAGACTTGGTTCTCCGTACGCACTAGGTAATCTACTCATATCGGATATGGTTCCATAACAGGTGAGATGATGGTGGGGTCACGATAGCTTATTCAAGTGGTTGATGGATGCCTCCTCGAATCGAGCAGGGCAAAGCGGCTGCCTTACTTGCGGCGGTGTTAGGCAGCCGTTTCACAAGTAGGTTCCCCTCAATCGTTCCACGCCAAGCAAACAAGCCGCCTACCGTCTCACTCGCAAGCGGACTGTTGTCGGAAAAAGCTTCATGGACTATCGCTAATTCACTACAGGTTCACTATATATGATACTTGTATCGTTTGGACACTCGTTTGATGCACCGGCCCAGACAAGGGCCTTCTTAAGCTCTCTAGCACTCAGATCCACAGTTAGTCCGTAAACACTCCCGATTAACAGTTTCTTCTAATCTAAGGCACTATTGACTGTAAATCAGAAAAGATTCCGTGAACTCTTGACCATCTTTGATTTGCCCGAAGGGGTACATACCCATCTCCCCACTAGAAGCAGACCGTTGTTTGCAATTAAGTAGGTACTGGAAGACCAGAGGCGGGCCGCTTTTCTAACGAAAAGTATAACTCGCTGCTAGATCCCTCTTGAGTGACGCACTTGATTGTGCAAGTAAGATAATATCCCCCTCTCAGATGGGGCAATTACGGTACCTATCACATACAACTACCTAGCAGAGCTAGGGAAATAAAAACGTGGCCAAGTTGATAAGGTCTTTCATTGCACCTGTTATGGCCAGTTTATTAAAACCTTGTTCTTCTACTGATAAGCTAGGCGATAAAAGGTTTCTCTATCTGAGGCTTGCTTACCGAGATGGGAAGGTAGAGTCACTGGTTGCCTTGGCATGGGAATTATTAGATAGTGCTCCCATCTGGTATAAGTAGATGACACCACCGCAAGAAAGTAATCCCGCACGCAGGAAGGAGACACCTCGACATATTCCCGTACTATGATACTACACAGAAATCTCACCGGCTACCGCATCTTAACTACCACTAATATAGCCTCCAGGTATAAAAATCAGGAAATATGGAGATTAAAAGTCAGAAACACGGTTGCCCAATTGGCTCGAGTACGCCGAACCCTCCAATTAAAACTCCAGAAGCCCGATCCCCGTTTCCCGATTTTGTCTACCAAAGGCTGTGCATCGCCTATGGAGAGCGGTTTATCGAGTCGTGATCGTGATCATCAGCAAAGGTCCCCACCCGTTGCACTTAAAACTGATAATATCTTGGGAGGAATGTCGGAAAAGGCCCCAGAAAAGTAAGTGGGAGTGAACCTATTATAAAGTTGGGCCACTAGTTAACACTCTGCAAAGGTCCCAACCTATTCCACTAAAAATTGACGATATCTTGCCCGAGACCACATTAGCGATGCAAAGGAAAATGTTGCTAACCATGACTACGACTGGCGTGGACTGACACAGTGTGTACGGCCAAACTGCAGAAAATAAAGGAGCAGAAGGGTGACCGGCCAAGACTTGGGATGGAGGTGCTGATGCGGGTATCCCATGCTAAGCGACCATTGCGGATCGATGAACTCTGCCATGCTCTTGCAGTAGATGTGGAAGCGAAGGATCTAGACCCTAAGCATATCCAGCCTCAAGATATAGTCCTCGGGTCATGCTTAGGGCTTGTCATGGTTGACAAAAAGACGTCAATAGTCCGGCTAATTCACGACACCCTTCAAGAATACCTTTCCCGGCCTGGGATCCTGCCTGGTGCCCACAAAATATCAGGTGAAACCTGCTTGGCTTATCTGAATTATAACCAGGTCAAGAGGCTTTCAGCCAAAATGGTTGGGGACCTTCGACAAATACCCTTTCTCGAATATGCTTCTTTATTTTGAGCGGCCTACGCAAAAATCGCACTCTTAGACCGGGCAAAATCCCTTGCACTCGAGTTATTAAACTAATTCGAAAATCATGTAGCTTTTACCTTCTTTTCCAAAAACACATGGCCTACCTGGTACTCAGATTCTGATCATAGATTTACCAGTTTACACTGTGCACCACACCTCGGGATTGATGCGTTAGCGGCTGCATTGATAGAGACGAAAAGCCGTGATATCAATCAAGAAGATTCGATGTCGTATACACCGCTCCTGTGGGCTGTTGAACGTGAGAATCACGGGGCGGTAAAGCTACTGCTCACATGGGAGGGGGTCGACCCCGACAAGCCAACATCCGGCGGAAAAACACCACTCTTTTTAGCTTGTTTATTTGGGGATGTGAAGATGGTGAGGCTACTCATAGAGGGCGGCGCCAATCCTTGCAAGCAAGACAATCATGGTAAAACACCACTCATGATAGCTTCTCGCTCTGGGGATAAGAGGAAAGTAGGCTGAAATAGCGATTCCCCTACCTTCCCTTTGTATGCAAGTGTACATATACCTCTTTTGTAATCATTTCACACTGGGTCTCATTATTAGTACCACTTCAACCCTCTCCTTGTAGCCCTTTCTAGCCGTTTTGTGTCTTGTTACCGTTTTCTGAACGCTTTCCACTCCGTTTCTTTATTTTCTGTGTTTCCTGACGGCCAATCTTCCAAGTTATCTTGGGAATGTGCTTGTTTCAGGAAATCGCTATCATAATAATATTATTATGTATTCTATTAAAATTCAAGCTTCGTAGCTCTTTCCTACCCCTAGCGTTTCGTAGAGTGGCAACATAGAATTAACACGGCCAGGATGGTGACCTGATGTGTTATGAGTTCAAAAGTGCTTGATTTTTTCAATCTATATAGAACAGCTTTCCCCAGTGATATGTAATACAGCCACCTCTATCTTCTACTGTAGAATTCCAACATCTCATACTAGGCATAAATTAATTATCGGGACGGTATGGCAGCTAAGAGGCCCAGTTGAACGAAACCTTAGGATACGTGTGGTTGCCATTAGTTAAGAAAATACTAAGGACGCGTCTGGTCGACCCGGGGTGCGCAAACACTTTTTTTTTAATAGCCGGTTCCCCTCCTATTTCGCTGTCGCTCATAGTCGGCAAAAGCAAGTGGGACGCGAAAGCAAGTGGGACGCACCGGCTTTTTTTTTTTTCCTTCAAGAGAGGCTTACGTAATACAACATTTCGCCCACATACCGAGTGCTGG
>QOVD01000375.1:19104-29990 GCA_003521225.1 Tuber microsphaerosporum | reverse complement strand
CCCCGCAAGATCTAATACCTGTGTAACCCAACCGACCACATCCGTGACTAAGTTAAGTTAATCTGCATGCACGCCGACACTATACATCTCTATCAGATGGTATAGTAGAGAAGAAAAAACCGGAATATCTCAAGTTTTCATAGAGATATTTGTGTTCAAGCCAGAACCTGCCCAAACTTCAACAGGAGGAAGAGGGAGGAAGGGGAATATTCGAGAATATGCCAATTACTGCAAGCTCTCTTGGCATAAAGTGCAGTACCAATTGACATTCGCTAGGCACTACCGGTATACTGTATCAAACATAACAAGAGTCCCACTGCCCCTCAACGACCCAATAAACAATCACCAAAGCCGAAATGAAATACCAGACTATTACGAATATCCCCACTGAGGGCCGGCACCTCATCATCATCATCATCATCATCATCATCATCATCATACCATATAAAGATACAGTACTGTACTTGTACAAATTCTTAATCCTATATATTAATATGTAGCATGGGCCCTCACATCCGACCTCAGAACTTTGACTTTTCCGATGATTTATAGAACACTCGAGTAGTTATTTGCTATAATAGATAGGTGTGTATTGAAAATTGGACCTTTATATATACGGAAAACTAGAGGAGGGGGGGAGGGGGATACATTCCTTCTATTACCAAGATCGTGCAAGAATTATTGTGCTGCATTTGCAATCACGGTCGGAAGCAACAGGCACAAAGGGACAACCCCGAGATAAGGTTGAAAAATAGGACTTGGCAGACGTTAAAAGTAAATAGTTCACCATGAAGAGTTAAGACGTCACGTTATGTTCTCTGTAGTATTCACTCTGCACTCACTGGAACCAAGGTATTCCCCTATTATCATGAGGCAGCATTGCAAGTTGCTTTCATCCAAATCTTTATTATCATGTCATATCAGACACAAACCCACATACCAGCAAACTTATTCGATGCAGAAACGCCGTGAACCACCTGCCGCATTCATATACCATACTCAAAGCGTGCATACCCTCTCTTCCCATTCCACCTCCGTAAAGAGGGAATAAAAGAAGGGAAAAAACCCCGTCCCCATATATCCCCTGTCCATCAATCCCATGATTGCTGTCACCACCTACAAGGGAATAGATAAACAGATGGATGGATACATAACTCAGGAATAAAAGATATCCTATCTACGCACTTCCCTCGAAACACCAGGAAAGTATCAGGAAAAAGGCAATTCGCTACGCGGAAGGTTTCTATCTATTTAGAAGAGAAGAGAAGAAGACAAGAAAGAAGAAAGAAACAGAACAATGAATCATCCAACTTTCTAGCTTGCCCCCGACTGCCCCATCCACCATAACATCACAAACAACCCCAGTCTGAGCCTACTTCCTCTGAGACTCAATCCTCCTCCTCAGTGATCGAGTCCTCTTTCGGAGTTTCTTCAATTTATGCTTCTTCATCTTGTGTTTTCTGATCCTCTTGACAGAAATAAGGCGCATGACCTTATTCCCGGGGTTCTCATCAGACATAGCTTCGCCAATGCGTCGCTGGCGGATCATGTTCTCAAGAAGGAGTTTGCTGTTACCCGAGATGACGACGGTTCCCCCTCCTTGTGTCGTGGCCTGGAGGAGGAGTTGGATGAGTTGCTTTTGAAGTCTTGGCCTCAGAAAGGCCGTTTGCGCCCTCGGCGGTGGGGGCGGGCAGAAAGGTCTGTAGGAGAAATAGTCCGGGCCCGGATTCGCCGAGTCGGCAGCATCTTGTGTAGACTGGTGTGTCTGTGGTTGTGCTACTGCCGCTTGCTGTTGTTGTTGTTGTGGCTGCTGAGCATTGTTTGAGGCTGACCGAATGGCGGATTCTAACCATCCGGACTCAACCACCACGTCTATGTGCTCAAAGTCTGTCGGCGACGGAGAGTTCTGGTATATAGGGCGCTCAAAGGCAGGTTTTCGCGAGGTGAAAATATTCTCGAAAAGGGTTTCCGAGTGGTTCAGTGGGACCGAGTGAGAGATACTGACAGGCCGGTGTTGGGCAAAGAAGGCTGATACTGCTACGTCTATCAAAGTAGATGGTTTAGCAAGAAATTATATAAGGAGGAGGTGGGAGACGGTGGTGAGGGGAAGAAGATAAGAAGATGAGGATGTACCAGCTGGATGGAGGTGGTCGGTGCTGGGTACCACGGGGACTTTTGATCGCACCTTTGCCGCCGTTGATGTTGTAGAATTTTTCGCTCCTGTCCTAGCTGACCTTCGAACGGTAGGCGTACCGGCGATGTTGCTACCAGATGCCCCATCAGAAGGATTTGAAGGCTTGGAGGAAGACGATGAGGAGTAAGGTCTCAACCTTGGTTGGATATGGATAGCGGGGGAGGTGCTTTGTTTGATGGATACCATTGGGCGGGGAACAACGGCTGGGACACCGCCGAAGCGCGAGGTCAGCGCAATACGGCAGAAGGAGAACATCTTGTCACTGTCGCTAAGCGGAGAAAAGGGAGGGGTGAAAATGTCCGGACACAGAGGAAGAGGCCCGAAGTGGAAGCGGTTCGACGATGATGTGGTTGTTGGTGGTTAGAGGAAAGGAAGGGCCTGCTTGGTGCCAAATCCTGGCTCAGTTTCAAGTGGCAATCGCAGCGCCAAGATATATCCAAGACGGGAACGCTGGCTTACATCCATCCCACTCTTGAATTTTTAAAGATGAAATCATGGGCAAATAATTAACTGTTAGACTTTCCGTTTATAGAATTTCAACAATAACCGAGTATCATAGCATGGAACTTCGAAAGGGTTGAGGGATATTTATCAGAATCCCAATGAAAGCCTTGTGGAAGAAATAAGAAAAGGACAAAAAACTCCCTGAAATATGGACTGGGAAATGAAAGGACTTATATACAAACAATATAATATACGAAAGGATTTTTCAGAACCCCGGAGAGAATGAGCCCCTTCCGATCCTCTCAACACCAGTGTTTCCCTCCTTTTTTTTTTTTTTTACATATATCTGATGTCCGGTAGCCTCCCCCACATGCACACCATGAGCTGAAGATGCCGGAAAACCATCATCAAACTAAATAAAAATTAAACGATACCACATCGAAACACCACGCGATGTCACCGCCCTCGGAGAAATAGGAAAAAGCAGCATAAGAGATCACCAGCCACAGAACTGGTCACAAGTATATCCAGAAGAAACCAAAAGTAAATGATACCTTCACTAGTCTAATGCTCCCCATCAAATATCCAACAAGGACAAATGATACACAAAAACAAACGAAAAAAGCGCAGACCTCTCTATTGACAATAGAGAGAGCTATAACCAGCCGGCATAAAACGAAACCCGCACAGAAATAGCGAAACTAGAAAGCCGCTGAAACAAATACCGCTCGCAGCCGTCCGTGGAAAACAATTGGTGATAAAATATAGAATAAAATGCTGGCTTTCAATGTCGTCACGCGTTGCAATTGTTCACCATTTCAAAACAATAGCGGTGATAGCTTAAAGCTTCCTGCCTCTGTCCGCCACGGATCATAAGAATAAGTTCGCTGCACACTTTTTCCTCCCCACATTCCCCACACTGCTTGGCAGATCACATCCCGTTTTCTCAAAGCACTTACAGAACCAGAGTTTGAAGATTTTTCTGGAGTATCATATCCTGAACGCTGGACATTGTGATCTTGAGCAAGTTCGTGTCCGTAGCGTTTGTAAAATGAACATAGACATCCTAGTTTATTATATTGTCAGAACCAACCCCAAGCGTGTCGGGCAGAGGACACACCTTTGAAGAGCTACGATTCAATCTCTTAAAGCTCTCCTCAAAATACATTGAGGCGTGCTTGTATGACTGTGGATCTCCAGTGTAGTCGGGGAAATATTTCCTAACCGGTGAGTTCGGCAATTTTTGCTTGAACAAATCAATCTTGTTTAGGAAGAGAATAATTGAAGTCTGGATAAACCACTGCGAGTTGCAAATACTCTCAAATAGCATCAGGGCTTCTTGCATTTGGTTCTAGGCCAATGTCAGCCACCAACCCAGCCTGACTACCCAACCACAACCAATGGGCAACGCCGGTAGAAAAACAAAACAACTAGCAGGGACACCAAGAACATACAGCGTCTTTATCCTCAACCAAGCACTGGTCGTATCCACTAATCGCAACCAAGAATAATAAGGCGGTAACATTTTCGAAACAATGGATCCACTTCTTGCGCTCCGATCGCTGCCCACCAACGTCGAACATGCGGTATGTTAAAGCCCCCAAGTCAAACAATGTCTCACTGATTCCAGTACTCTTTAATCTGGAACGGAGAATATCCTGATCAGTCGGCATGTAGTTGGGGACGAATAGCCGGTCAAGCGATTCAAAAAAACTAAAACGCGGGATTCTCCTATCAGCCACCATCCCCGTATCTTTGCCCCCCAAAAAGCAACAAAATGCAGGGAAGCGACAGAGTCGATGACATTGCCAAACTCACTAATTCAGATTATCGTGCAGAGCGAACTCATTTCCCCGGTGTACCGCTGTCTGAACACCAGCATCTGCCCATAAGCTTGCGAAGGCCTTCTGGTACTCCTTAGGGAATGGCTCCTGTCTTCCTAATTCGCGCTCCATGATGACCAGCTCAACATATGCCTAAAATATCGGTAATCAGTGTCAAACAGAACAAGTGTTGGATTTGACAGAACTAGGAGATAGCGCACTTCGTTTTCCTCGTTCTGAAATGTCAAATCGTACGATTCCATGGCCTCCAGGATTATCTTAAACGAGTTTAACAAGTTGGAGAAGATTATTACGCGATAGTCGTCTCTATCGTTTTTAGAGAAACCAGATGCATGAATCAGCTTCATCTGCTTGAGAATTGTGGACTTGCCGCTCTCGCCGGCTCCTGTTAATAGACCGCACAGCATTAGTACCTATTGGCAGATCATATAGACCAAGGACAGCGTTTAGACATCCAAAAGATTAGTCATAACAGTACCTAAGAGCAATAGTTTAACCTCCTTTGCAATGCGTTTCTCATCCTGTCGTATCAACCGCTCGATCTCACGAGACTTTTGGGCACCCGCATCGGAGGTTCCTCCTCCCATACACATCTTAAACAAGCGCGCCACGATTGAATGGAAGTTTTTTGGATACTCGAAAGGCAAAACGAGTGTGGAATTTATATATTGCGAGTTGTCGAAGAAAAAAGTGCTATAGGACAATAATTTTCCGGAGTCAACTGTATAATATAAAACGGGAGGGTGGGAATGTTATGCGATGCTGATGAGGGGCGGCAGGCTTCGAGAATGGAATAAGGAAGCCGGAGAAAGAGAAAGGAAATACGCTGGTCTTTGTGCGTCGGAAGAATGTGTGTGTAATCCCCTAGGGTAAGGCCTAATTCAACCCGGGTCAGTAAGAATAGTAAGCAATCACTATCCGGATAGGAAGAGAAAGACACATGAGTAAGGATGAGTTTCCCCAGTGTTAAAACCACGTATAAAAGAGTACCTAATCTTGTATAACACAGAGTCCAGCTCCGGTAACACATCAAGCGTATAGAGGGGTGCTGCGAAGGTGATTGGGAAAGTGAAGATGGGTACGATTTTAGAGTGCAAAATTAAACAAAATAGGAAGCACATAAATAGACAAGCATACTAGTATAATCACAATAGAACAAACAAAAAAAGCATCGAAGGGAAAAAAAGCTTACCACCAGATAGACCACGAGATAGACCACGGGTCTTTGCAGCCTTGAGAAGGAAAAAAAAAAAAAAGGAGTGGTACGCCCAGGGACTCAACGTTTATCCAGGCAAGTTACCTGCAGGTGGATGAATGAGAGGACCGGTAAAATAAGAATACCAGAATGAACCAAACAAACCCAGGCAGGAAGGCAGAGGAGGTTTGCAGAAAGATGAGCACGTTAGTAAGCAGACCAAACAAGAACCGATATTGCGGCTATCTCAATGAAGCCCTGTTCGAAAGAGAGCAAGCAAGTAGCACGAGAAGGATTCAATGCTCAATTATATGTTTGTTCGCTTTTTTTTTTTTTTTTTTCCAGTGAAGTCGTTGTGATTGACTGGATCGAATGACAGAATTGACGGATAGGGATACCGGGAGGGCAGGGTGATAAGAAGCAAACCCTCGAACCGCTAGAAGGTAGGAGCGTGGTATCGATCTAGAACAACCGCCACAGAACAGGGAGCGAGCGACAAGCAAGGAATCAATTGGAAGGAAGGATCGAATTAGAAAAGGGAGAGGAGTTGAAGTTTTTTTAGAAAAGAAAACCAACCCTGAGGCAAATGGCGGTTTAAACTCGTAGAGAAAGAGAAAGTGCACGAGTACTGGCAAGTAGTGAGAGGAGGAGGGAAAGAGAGAAAGAAACAAGCAGATTTTCCTTATTCACTTTCTCGCGTCGAGAGCCAGCGGAGCACAGCAGCAGCAGATGCTGTGTCCTGTAGCCTATAGCACTAGCAGCAAGCAAGCAAGCAAGCAAGCAAGCCCCTTCTTCATCCTCCTGTAACTGTAAATGAACCCATCCCCTCCCTTTTTTTTCCCTTTTCTCCTCTTTTGGGGAGGCGTAGCGAGCCATCGCCTTTGTCACTGTCGTTCCTCCAGAGCTTCTTGGGAATTTGGTAAAGGGCTCCAGGACAAAAGGACCAAGGATAAAATGGCAAAAAAAGATGGCGAAAGTTTTTTTTGCATAGGTCGGATGCCAGCCTTCTGGGCCGAGAACTGCTGGTACCGCAAAAGCCCTGGTAGACAAGGTATGGGATATCCTTAGTCTGTGCGAGGAGTCCAATGCGTGCAGAAGGAGAGAAAAGAGTTCCCGTTTGTGTGGTCCGATTGCCCCACCCACCGAGGCAGAAGTACTCGAGTACTGGTACTGTGCAAGAGCTTTGACAACTGCAGCCAAATCCGGCGATGAATAGTGATTCTAGCACACCGGAGAAGCGACATGATACAGTCTTTTTCTAAGTCATCCTAACCGCCATCGCTCGGACGGGTTTAGAAATTTTAGTAAGGGAAAAGTGGGAGAGTGACGAAAAAGAATAGGAGAGGAAAAAAAGGCTGTTGTATTGCCAGTTACGATCATTGCCATCAATTGTTCGAGAGACTCTTCTATCCTACCACAGCTCCCGGTAGTCTTGTCACTCATCAAAAATAACTGAACCATCCCAGCAGCAACGGGAAAAACTTCCACAGAATTTGCCAACTACTTGTAGCCCAGAGCGTAGCTAATAACTCTTATAGTGAATAGCGCTCATTAGCCCTCAATGGGAACTTTCAGTCAATCCATCATCGTCTTGTCCTACGGCTCCGAAAAGTAAGGCATTTCATAGAGTCGCCAGAATTAAACCTACTATCCACAAGTACCGTACTATACCGGGAAATCTTTCCCGTTGCTACCTGCAGCCGTTCAGTTATTTTTGGTGGGTAACAATAATATCAGAAAATGCCCTCTCTACTATGGGCACCTCCAGCACGGGAGTTACCGTAGAAGGACTGAAAGAATATTCCAATCACGCTCAATTGCCCCAAACCTCCACTTTCTTCCCTGCGACACACGCAGCGATGATGGAAGCGCAGCCAACCACCCCATGCCATGCCACAATATTATTCGGTTCATGGTACTGTAGGTAGGCAGTTCTTGATGACATACGACCTGCAAGGTCAACCGAAAATGTAAAGAATCATGCCCCAGTGAATCGGTGTCCGCTTGTCTTCGGAGGAGGCACTCGAGAAGTGAGGGGGGGAGGGCGCCATACTGCCTGATCTCAAAGTCGAGATGGATGCTAGCAAGGGTTCAACTCGCGAAGAAACGGCACGGCAATGCGGGAAAGACGCCCCTAATCCGCATTTTGCCCAGGCAGCGAGCACGAAGCACAAAAGAAACGTCCTTGCTGGGAGGAATCCCCCCCCTCTCCCTCTCGGAAGTGAAAGAGAAAAGAAAAAGAGCTCGCCGGCCAGGATTCAAAAAAAGAAAGGAAAAAAAAAAAGGAAAAAAAATATCAGAAAGACGAAAGACCCCTCAATCGAAACAGAGGACTATCAGATTTATATAGAATCAGACCTCATATTGAGTTGGGATTGGATAGCTGTCATCCCCGCTAAGTAGTAAACTTAGATACATCCATGGATCTCGAGGTTTTTGGAACCGCGTTCACCCTAAGCAAGTTTCTAAAATCCGCTTTTGTTACTCGTAATATTTCCTTCCTTCTATCTCTCCTATGATAGGGGTGAGGAAGCGGAACTGCCGAATCAAAGTCCATCAAATGGGATGTAAACCAGCTGAGCTAGACCCCGGAGAAGAACTGATAAAGTAGAGACGGTCCGTGCGGCAAGGATCAATATTCTTCTTTCTTGAAAGAAGCCATCATGTCTTTTTGCTCTCATACCACGGTACTCGTAGACAAACCTTTTTCAGGGGGTACAAGTATTGTTTTCTGCAGGGTTACTGCTTGCTTGCTTGCCCGCAGGCTCCATGCCTCGCCTCCACGGTTTGCCACGCGACCTGAGGGCACACCTCTGGATCTTCTTGGGAAGCACGAAATCACAGAGATAAGAAAAGCGAAGGGGGGGTTACAGTACTGGCAGTCGGACTTGGGGTCATTGGCTGGATGGGTGTCCGTACAGCAGTCGTGAGTGAGTGAGTGTTCAGGATGGGTAAGCCTCTAGGAAGAGGAGCCTCAGCGCTGATTCACTCCTGAGCTTACTTGCTGGGGCTTCGGCATCAGCGAGATACATACAAACAGTACCAGCACGGAATAAAAAACCTTCTGAAAAGACGAAATATTTCGAGAGATCGCTGGCCGGTCGGTTAGCCTCGTCCCGGACAATATTCGGGGGTTGAGCAATGTATCATAATACAACCATTCCTACCCCGCCACCAATTCCTCAATCTTTCTCGATTAATACATTGTACCCCCACAATCCCAGGGCTGTAGAACCCAACCACTTATAAATTAAGCCACCACCACACACAATATTGTCACCCACTCCGCTATCTCCATGGAAAAATAAGAGAGTGCAGCGAGCAGCACACCAAGGCAGAGAGGCACCGCAGCCGAGGGCAACACGGCAAGGTACCGGCACTCGATCCAGTACACACTCAAGTAAACCTAACCTTCTGAAAATGTATATCACATCCAAACAAAAGTATATATACATAAAAAGGTCTCACAGTAACAAAAATCACTAATTACTTTCTCTGATAAAATACAAAGCCCACCAGTACCACGCAACATGGCATCACCGCCGCTCAGACCAAAGTTATCATGGAATACGTATTATCGCATGGCATCCGGAGCAAACTGTGCCGGATGATGCCTCCAATCCTGCGCGAACAAGGAAAAAATGGGAATAGAAAAAGAAAAGAAACGAAAATATGAAATAGCAAGAAAAAGTATCTTTGGCCTTTTAGCTTTTGCCCCACAATTCTTTGCAAGAGGGATACTTATGGCGCACGATACAGCGCAGCGGGTAAAAAAGAAAAAAAACCTTGCTTAAGCCTCCACTCAGGCGAACGGAGCAAATAACAGAGACACTGGTAACCCCCCAAAGACAAGACAGGGGAGGGTGCTAGATCATCACAAAGTATCACTCGGAGAGCCTTGTTGGCTGCTGAGTTCACTGCTAGCCTGGCCTCCTTTCGTCCGTCCCTAATTCTTTTCATTACTAGCGCCGGTAGTATCTTCCTACCCTTTTCATGGTTAGACTTCTCTTGATTCTCCCCTCCTCTCAACTTCCCGGTTATCCCGGCACCTCACTCAGCTCTAGCATGCCTGTTTATCACCATCTGTCATCTGTTATCTTTCCCTTGTCTCCTTTCTTTCCGTGTTTCAGTGTTTACTAGCTTAGGAGCCCCAACAAGGCAGCAGCAGCCTTTTAGATAAATGTTCTCAGATATGCTTTTAGCAGTATTGTATATCTTTAAAACAATCTGTTCCATCGGATAGCGGAAAGAGAGGGCCAGCTCAGCATTTCCAAGGGGTGGTGATACTTGGAAGGGTGTGGGGGTTTTGGGGACACGACTGTGCTTGGCAATTCATAAAGTTATCCGGATACCTCGTGGATTGCCATGCGCGGTATCGGCATCGGGATTCTACGGTAGACAAACCCCCGAACGCCTACCGATTAGGTTTAACTACAAGTAGGATGGATATATTTGATCAAGAACGCCTACCGCAGTTTTCAAGCTGGTACATGGGCACTAAAAAGAAAAGAAAAAAAGGCGGGATTGAAGTTGCGACAATCGCACTGAAGATCACGATATCCCTAGTCTTTTTCCCCTCTCTCGTTTCCTCCTCCTCTCCTGTCCCATCCCTTTCTTGATTGTGGATATAGCACCATAGACCCACTTTTGCGCATGCATATTACTTGTACTGTAGACAGCCAAGCTGATTTCGCTCTGACAAGTCACACAGCTACAGAACTTTAAATTTCCGACTTTCCGGTAACCGAGCTCTCTCCCTCCATCTCCGGTGGTTATCCGTACTTGCTTACTGTACGTTCAAACCATTAATTTTCCCTTACCCCTGCGCTCGAGCACCGGTGACGCGCTAGGACGTTAGAGTTGCATCTCCTAATAAGGCCTATTGTGTTTTTCTCTTTGTTTGTCCCAGCTGAGGGCTGAAAGGGAGACCCTTGATTCAAAGGGAGAAATTCTAGAGGTTCTAGCCTGATTTTCAATCGTCCTAGTTTTCACTGCACAGCACTGAGCATGGTACCAATGCTTAAACCAGGGAGGGAAGGGCGAGGAAGCAGAAAAAAGGGTTCCCGGACCCTATTTGCATTCTGCTTGTGCGTGTGCTAGAGTACGGGGATGGTGCTTGAAGTCTTGAACTGTGGGAAACGAAGGCTGGGGGACAGGTATCATGCTGGATGGGGCTATGGGGGGGGTTATCAATCATTGTACTAGTACT
>QOVD01000375.1:8619-19015 GCA_003521225.1 Tuber microsphaerosporum | reverse complement strand
ACCATACTACCCGTATCCCGCCTCCTTTACCCCTTTATCTTTCATAGGACTGGACAAGTACTCGGCTGGCCACATACATCAAATGAGGGCCCAGAAGAGCTACCTAGCCACCCACCTCTCGTTGAGCCTGGAAGCCCCAGACACTGCCTTCCCTAGGTGCAACCTCAAACCCAAAAAGATGGAGCACGCCATCCTCGCCTGCCCTCCAGGATCGCAAGTCCACAACCAATTTTTGAGCATGGTTTCGAGCCAGGATCCTGGAAACCCCACTGGTCAGATCCCGGCCTCGTCACTCGCCTCAAATCATATATCTTTGCCACCCATACTGGCTTCCCGCCAGACCTATCCGACTCTAGGCCCACTCAACAGCCCTCCCCCTTCCCAGAGCAAGCCCCTTGATGAAGTTTCCTTTGTTTGGTGTCTATGTTCTTTATACTTTTGAGGATATTTGTTTAGTATTCCTTTTGATAGTTTCATGGTTGGGTTTCTTTTGTCAGGCAATATTTCCTTTACCATATTTGTGCCAAAAGCACTTGTATGTGCTTTTACCCTCTTATATCAGTATAAATATCGTGTTTGTGGTTTCTTTTCTTTTAGTACTTTGATTTATAGGTTTTGTTTTTACGATAGCCACCGCTACAAGAAGCTTCTTGTACAGAGAAACAAAAAAAACATGATATAAAAACAAAAAAAACATACAAACGAAAATCCCCCATGGTGGATTTAATACAAAAAGTCCACTCTATTTCGCTATGCTCACCATTAACACCCAGCAAGAAACGTATTAATTATAGTGAAAAAAAGGTGCCATCGATCAAGAAATGGCCCGGCCGAATTGAAGCCGAACCCTGGGGATTGCAACTCCCAAATTGTCAGGTGTCAATGCGGCCCCACTCGCAGGTCCCCTCTGGACCACCATTCCCCTCTAGACCACCATTCTCCTCTAGACCACCATTTCCCTCCGGACCCCCAACCCACTCCCAACGGCTATTGTCCTCCGGACTACAAGACAGGGTCTGCAAACACTCGCTAGAAATTGTCTTCGCTCTCAATAAGATCTCATACACACGTCATCCCCCATCTCATCCTTGTACCCAGTAGTCTCGATTCGTTTTGCCTTCTGCTGTCATCGGATATTTTGCACACTCCTGTCTATCTTACAGATTTTCGCATTCTTCACGCATCAGCCATATTGCCTTAGATTTAGTTAGCATAATTGGCAAGAGTTGTGGATTACTACGAGGGTGGCAGTCTGTGAGCCCCCCTGTTGAAATGTTGGATAGTACCTCATATAGTAGTCAGTTAACCTATTAGCTGTCTTGTTTACCCTAAGAGATGACTTACTGACCACCAAACACGGCCTGGGAGAAATCCCCCACCACTAAGGACGTATGCCCTTTATATTCGTAGTCCATTAACGAGCAGGGAAGAGCAGTGCACACCAGGAGCATGGTGGGCCAAAGCAGAGAGCTGAAGTACTTTTGCGTATACGGCTTACAGTCCAGACTGGCCTTGTTGGCGAAAAGTAGGCACCTACCAGTTTTACAATCTCCTCTACGCTACCCCAGTTGGTCCAGGGACCATCCCTGAGATATACTGCCTGGCCAAGAAACAAATCATCCTTGAGAAAGCTTTTGTAATAGGTTTGCTCCTGTTTAACTTTGTACAATGAGCCCGGCGGTAGTCCTGCTAGCACTGGGCTCAAGGGAGGCTTCTGGAGAGGCGAAGGGAGAACAGTATCAGGTAGAGGGCGAAGGGAACAGAGGATCGCCGTTCAACCAAGTATATTCTTAATCTAGGCGTCTCGCTAAAGTCTGCTCTGTCTCCTGCTAGCCAGGAGACGGTTCTTAAATACATAAGTTGTTCCCATCCTTCAGTAATCAGTTATCCTGCAACCACGATCATTACCAGTGAGTGTACAGTTCACCGGAATCCTGTACTCCTGCCGGAGTCTCAAAGACTCATAGCTCTCTGCTACAAAGCCTGCTGCCTACCGCCGGTGTACATGACCATTCCTTACCGGAATTCAAACAGATAAACTCCAACTAAAAAACTAAACATATAACAAGCTGCCGGCATCCTAATCAATACCGGAGGTGAGATAAAACCAAATATAATCAAACTAAACTAAACATATGAAATCCATCGCTGCCGTCTGTGTAATGCTGCCGGAACATGTACACATGTTACAGCTTTTGACTAGCGTTCAGCACTAAACTGGGTCTGCAATCGGCAACTTATACCACTCTAGCATCATTTTCTGTACTTCTGAAACTAGATACCCACCACAAGTCGATACATGGTGTTTCAGCTTACACAACTCTTAGCCACAGAATTGTAATTCTCATTGTTGGTTGGGTTAGGGGACTTACTATCTCTAATCAGATTGCATTAGGCAAAAGCGATGGTGTCTGTTCTGTGGGCCACTGATCCCCTGAGCCGTAGTATTCTTCTTTTTCCCTCTTTCTTTGATCCAATGCTAGTCCCCAAGCCCTCTCAATCATGTGCTCCATTACAGAGGCAGAGGGGCACGGTTGGCCTGTATAGACTTCTGCTGGTAAATAAAGTAGCCTAGCATTAGAAACAAGAATATTGTTAGGGTGGATAAACTGTCGTTTGAAGAACTTGTGCAGTAGTGGCCCTCCTATGTGGCACTTGCGGAGTCCAATAGAGTCCGCGGGCCTGATGTTGACGATAGATCTTTGAGAGAGTAGGGTTATTGCCAAGCCAGCTCGATCTTCAGCATCTTCTGAAGATCGTTCCGTGTTCCAAATTTGGGCCCTGAGCCTGTAGAGAGCCGGTTCTCAGCTGGTAAATGTCTCCTAACAAGAGGTCTCCCATGGCTTTATGCAGGGACCAGAAGGTTGATGTGAGTCCGCTATTGAGGGCGTAATTCCAGCACATCGGACTCAGTGGAGAGGTTTAAGTCCAATAACATGCTGGAAGATTCAGGTATATTGTATATACCCTGTATGTCTTGTTGCTCTATTTCGGCAGCGTAAAGTTCAGTAGAGAGAAGCCTCCCAAACTACATTGGGTAATTTAAGGGTTCAGAATTCAGCATAATCTTCGTTCTCTTCTTCATTAGATTTGCCATCTGAACGATGAGGTAGATGCCTGAGTGAATTGCCAAGCCTGGTCTGTTCCTGTCGCCTGCCAACAAGCTGAGTACCAGAAGAGCCATAAGGTTCAGTTTGTGTTTAATTGGTCTGAGTATTCTCTCCAGATTGTGGCATGCCCTTGGTTGTCCGGTGTAACGATCTTTCCCTCCGAGCGATACTTGCAGCAGGTAACAACTTGCTTGCTTTCGTACCCTACTTTTGAGGGCCGAACACTCCTGCTCCTACCGTGTAGGCGAGAACGTACTAAGAGACACTTCTCTTGTTCACCAGGAATCATGATAGTAAAGACAACTTGATTTGATAGTATTAGAAAGTACTTAGATGGTTGCGTGAGAAACTAACTATTCGACAGTTTTTATCTCTTCTTTTTTTTTTTTTTTTTTTTTTTTTTTTTTTTTTTTTTTTTTTTTTTTTTTTTTTTATATCAAGTATATTCGGTTACAACGACCGAGACCCGAAAACTACCTGCAGCGCAAGCTATGGCAGAAAAAAGCCCCACGATTCAACCTGGCGCCAGTGGAAAAAGCCATCATCCCAAGACCCTCGGGTGTGTGCCCAACCGCTGGATCCCATGAAGAAGATCGAAGTACAAAGCCGGCTAAGCGGACAAACAAGTAAATCCCAAAAAACTCCACGAGCAGGAAACAACAGGAAAACCACTTGCCGTAACCTCCTACCACTTAAACAATCAAAAACCCGTCCGAGGACGACGAACAAGGAGAGTAACGCCCAACCAATACAAAATCAAAGGAAAGACAAACAAGGACACCATGAGAAGGAAACCCAACTGAGACATAGAATAGAAAACTACACTAAAGAACTCAATAGGGTGCAGGCCATCACCCGTTGTACAACTGGGGCAATGATTACAGGAAAGAGACCGGATCAGACTGTGAAAGTGGAAGGTGTGCAAGGGACGAGGGGGTGGCTGTAACCGAGCTGCAGGACATAACGAGGTGGTGCGGAGAGGGCGTGGAGGGCAAAACAACTCACTAGAAACAATCAACAAACAGGCCATGCCCGAATGTTTTCCGACCAAGAGACGAAGCCGAGTTCCAGGAAGTTACTAACCGAAGCTTTCCCCAGTGAGGGACAAGCCAAGGACCAAGGAACTACTTTCGCCGAGGTCCGGACACCGTAAAGCCAACCATAAACGTAGAAAGAGGTAAAGCCGACAAGGGGCAATCGCGAAGCGAGGCTTGCGAAAGCGCAACGAGGGAACGAGATGAGAAGGGCCTTCAAGCAACCCCTAGAACAACGCTTTCTCAAGGTGAAACCATAGTTGAGGAAGAAGAAGGTAGTGTCATCACCCTCCTAGGCACCGAGGCCATCAGCGGAATAGAGAGGGAGGAGATGGAGTTAACGATAATTTCTCATGATGTTGAGATCTCAATCGCCAGGGGTGGAGAGGAGATCGTTCGTGACTAACTACTGGATGGTTTTTGTTTTTTCTCTTATTTTTTTGTTTTTTTTATATCAGTCTTGCATTGTTTTCTACGGGTACAACCAGACATGCATTGTTAGATATGGCCAAGAAAAACCCCCATCCACCCTGGCGCCAGAGGAAAAAGCCATCATCCCAAGTCCCTCTGGTATGAGACCAACCGCACATCTCGCATGCAAGACAGAACCCTCCTACTAAAAGAAATTAAACTGCTGAAGCCGGCCTAGTTCCCCAAGATCAGAAGAAGGAAGCCACCACACATGAAAGCAGGAAACAACAGGAAAACCTCTTGCGGTAAAACTCTTACCCCAACAAAGGAAATAATAGAAGATCCCACACACGAGAACCTCAACACTTCGTAACAATCTTACCCTTCAGGCTAAGCGACCAGGCTAAGGCGATGCCTAATGTACAAACGTAGACGACGGCAAGAATTACACTTACCCAAGGATCTGACACCGAGCAGGGAGGCAGTGCAATTCCACACCTGGGCTGAGCCAATGGCTGCGAACTGTGAAGGAGGCTGCGGGAAAGGAGAGTAGGTAGGTAGTAAGGTGCCAACTAGGCAAGGATTGTAGCTATGACGGAGCAACCGGACGAGACCGAAAAAGGAACAGGAAGGGTAGCCAACTCGCTAGTAACAGTAGACTAGCAGGCCATAGCCGAACTTTTTCTTAAGGGGAGACGAAAGAAGAGACCGAGAAGTTAGTGACCCCAAGCTTTCCCCATCAAGGGTACACGCTCTTGAACCGAATAGGTACTTCCATAAGATGTCCTGACACCACAGCGCCGACCATAAATGTAGAAAGAAGGTTTGACGACCGTGCAAAATGCTAAGCGAGGTGCAAAGTAAAAGCAGCGAGGGGGGTGGACGAGAAGGCATCAGCCCCTAGACCAAGCCTGCGCAAGGACAAGGCCATCAGAAGGGAAGAGAGGTGGAGAGGAGAAGGACGGGCCCTCCTAGGCAAAAGAGCCAGCAGGGGAGGGGAGCCGGAAGGGTGGTGGGGGATCCCGCGATAATTCTCTGGTGTTGAGATTTCAATCGCCGGGTGTGTAGAGGAGATTGTTCGTGACTAACTACTTGACATTTTTTTATTTTTTTTATTTTTAATTTTTTATATCATGCGTTAATTGTTTTAAAGTACCACAAGCTTCATGCAGCGGCAGCTATGGAAAAAACAAAACCTATAAATCAAAGTACCAAAACAAAGGAAACAATAACTTCCGTTCCTCCTCACGCAAGCAGGTGAAAGCACGTACGAGTATATTGCAACACAAAAACATAATAAAAAAAATATTGTCAGACTAAAGAAAAACCCAAAAGTAAAAACTCGCAAAAGGATGTAAATTTCAGCACAAGTATAGGAAGCAAAAAGAAAAACCAAACAACATCTCGCTAGGTGCTCAGCGCCGGGGAGGGGGAGGGGTGGTGAGTGGGCCAAGAGTGGGATATGTCAGGGGGGAAGCCAGTCTGGGTGGCCAATATGTACAATTTGAGCCCGGTGACGGAGTCCGCGTCTGTCCAGATGGGGTTCCCCGGCTCCAGGCCCAAGACGGTGCTTAGAAACCGGTTGCGGGCTTGTGATTGCTCGGGGGAGGTGAGGATGGTGTCCTCTATTGTTTCAGGTTCGAGGTAGAACCTGGGGCAGGTGGTGTCCGGGTCCTCCTGACTCCATGATGGGTGGGCGGCCAGGTAGCTTTTCTGGTCCCTCATCTGATTTATACGGCAGGCTGAGAACTTGTCCAGACCCATAAAAGGGAGTGGGGTGAGGGAGGCGGGGTATTGGTAGTAGCCTGGAGGGGGGACGAGGGCGTTCCAATTTTCGTTGAGGAGGGCGCGCCCCGTGCTTTAGGGCGTTGTAGTTCCTGAGCATCAGGGCAGTGGGAGGGATGTTCTCCCCAGGGGGGGGTGGCATCTTGAGTATGAGGGGCAGCCTGGAGAGGCCCACGGATAGGGAGAGTGTAAGGTGTGCCATAGCGTCGATGGGGAGATGCTTTCTTATCGGTGGGGAAGGAACGGGGGTCCTCCATTTGAGAGGGAGGTACACTGATAATAGGTCTCTGGTGAGGGGCCTGGCTGTGTCCCAGGCCCTGTAGGTGGATAGTGAAGGGAAGTCCGGGGGTAACCTGGCAGCCGCAGGGTTGAAACTGGGAGGGGGGCAAGTGATGCGAATGGCTAGAAGGCGCCTTCGGTACGCGCAGTAGGGGGCCATAGGTGGCAGGCATGCCTCTCTGGAGAGGATGCCAGTAGGGGCGGCTCGGAAATAGTTTGTAACCCACCTCTGGACCTTTCGCCAGAAAACATCTATGCGGCCGTTCGAGAGGGTGTTGGGGGAGAAGAGGTCAGCGCCATATGTCAGGATGGGGAGGATCAGGCGTGTAGACAGGCGGTGGGTGAGGTATGGCCTTACCCCATTGGTGGGGGGTGAAAGTCTTTTGAGAAACACGAAGGTTGCCTGGGTTAGCGCCAGGCATTTTTCGAAGTGTTGGGTAGTGTTCATGGAGTGGGTGAAACAAAAACCCAGCCAGTGCAGGGACTTGGCCGGGTTGAACACCTGCCCTACCAGGGCAATGGGTAGAACACACGGCGGAACCTTTCACTAGGAGTGGTCTAGTGCATCAGTTCGGTTTTCTGGATGGAGAAAGCCATGCCCATTTTGTTAACCTTGGAGGATATGGTCGCGAACAGTCTCTCTAGCTTCCGGATGTTGGTTCTGTGGCTGTGGGATGCCAGTATTATGGAGGAGTCATCCACGTACAAGACCGTGAGGCCCTTCGGGATGTCAAGGTACAGGGGGACACATAAATCAAGAAAATAAAGGGGGAGATTGGGGAGTGTGGGGGGGTTCCGACTGAGACCGGTGCTAATATGTTAGGGGCTCCTTGGAAGATTAGGGTGAACTTCCTCTCTGTCAGAAAGGAGGAGACCCAGTCCACCAAGTATGAGGCAGTGTTCTTGGTGAGAAGGATTTCGCGCAAGGTAGGCATGTCGACTTTGTCAAAACCTGCTTTTACATCGAGGAAATGGGTGGAGACCTTGAGACCGGGTCTCTGTAGAGTCCGGATCTCATGAATCAGAGTGGCGCAGTTATCAGAAGTGCCCAGGAGAGGGAGGGATCCGCATTGGGTACGGTGGAGCAGACCATTAGACATGGCTGCGCTGAGGAAACCCACGGACATTATTCTCTCTAAGATCTTAGAGATAGTTTTCAGGAGTACAATGCTGCGGAAAGAGGCGGAGGAGTCGTAGAAGGGTTTCCCTGGTTTGTCAAGAATGACGCCATTGGCCACAGTCAAGGAAAGAGGGTGATATCCAAGAGCCATTAGGGGAGTGAGGAGGCAGAGGAGTATGTTGGGGTAGGATATGTGAGGCTTTTCCATAACGAGTAAGAGATTCCGTCGGGGCTGGGTGCGGAGGAGGGTGAGGAGGCTGCAAGGGCATTTGTACCTCTTGCCTTGCGAGGGGGGATGCGTCTGCGTATCCCGGCAGACCGCGGGGAGGGGGAGCTTCCCTTTTTGAAGGCAAGAAGTGGTCGAGTAGGGCATCATTGATCCCCTTACGATCGGTTGCGTCAGGGAGGGAGGGGAAATGGGGGATCTTTCGAGGAGCTACCAGTTTCCGTGCCCTCCAGATGTTGTTGGGAGTGGTTGAGGCCAAAAAGGCTGACTAGTGGGAGTTCTTGGCCCTCGTGATGGCCTTGAAATATGGATATCTGAGGAGTCTTGACAGGTTAGACGGGACTGGGTCCTTGGTACGCCTTGTGTTCCTTGACGCTTTGTGGAATTGCTTGCTGAGGCTTGTGAGTAGTGGGGTCCACCACGGCTTGGAATAGAGCGATGGGTGAGAGAGAGGGGCTCCTTGTAGGAGCATGACTGTCAGTTGTCCAAGAGAGGATGAAAAACAATCATCCAACTGGGCAGGCAAGGTGTGGGGAGGGGCAGGCGGGACCCTAAATGAGCTAAGAGGTTCTTTCAAGCGGTACCAATCGAGGTGGTCCCATTTAGGGCGGGTAGGTTTTGGGGCGTCTTCCAAGGGCTAGAAAGAGATGAGGATCGGATTGTGGTCTGAACCTGTTGATGGCAGGTCGGAGGACTACTCGAAGAAGGTAGGGTAGAGATCCGCATTAGCGAGGGCCAGATCGATCGTGCTAGGGCGTTAGGTTGGTGGGCAGGGGAAGCGAGTGTGTACCCCCGGGTTTTTGAGCAGCGACATGTTGATGTTAGCTGCCCGGTCGAAATAAGGAGAGGAGTGATTGAGGTCGTGCCTGGAAGAGGATCGTGAGGGGTCCGTGGAGGGGTGGTGTATATTGAAATCCACTGCGACCAGGCAGGGGCAGTCGAGGTCAGGGAAGGCCTCTTCTGGAGAAACAGTATTGGAGAGGCGTGGCCGGGGTCTGGAGTATACATTGATGAAACAACAGGGGGAGTGTCTGGAACCGAAGGTTCCATTTGGGGAGTGGATGTCGACCCAAATCAGGTCTTCATTGATGTCTGAACAGCCAGGGAGGATGACGTGCTGCACTAAAAAATTAGGGGAGCAGTAGGTGGCCACACTCAGGTGATCCCATGGTGGGGCGAAGGACTTGAAGCCAGCAAAGCTGGGCAAAAAGGAACCACAGGAAGGAGGGTCTTGAAGCAAACAATCTAAGGGGAAACTCAACCACTAAAGGTGGAAAACAAGGAGAGAAACTCATCCCCGCTCCCAAGGCTGTTGTGTTGAACGATCATGAGATTGTTTAAGGAGGCCAGCTCCTGGGGAAGGTTCTTGGGTCTCCTATTAATTGCCGGGCCTAGCCCGAGAGTTCGCAGGAGTCATTGGAGGCACGACGGACCTGGAGGTGCTAGGAGCCCAGGCGGTGTTGGTGTCCTGAGGGCGCCGATCTTGGGCCGGCGAGGACAGGAAGTGGCCATGGAGCCATTACTGGGTCCAGCGGTTGCGCGAGCGGTTGGGGCATCTGCGCCATCCTCTTCCAGATCCATTTCTTCCTCACTCTCTGAGAAGCCGGAGCAGCTTGGAGGCGGTGGAGGGGCTCTTGGTGGAGGGATAGGGCGGGCCTTAGACTCCTTGGAGAAGGCGTTGTGGTCCTTTCCACAGTTCGGGCAGTGGGGGGGGGAGGTGGGGCAGCATTCTGCAACGGCCTTAAGGTAGCCGTCTTTGGGGCAGGTGGCATTCTGGCACCAGTGAGTGGTACTGCTATGGTGAAGCAAACAATAGGGACACGTGGGGTGAGTCGGGGGGCAGAGTTGAGTGACGTGGCCGAAACGGTAGCAGTTACTGCATTGGGTGTAGCAGTTGACCGAGAAGGCTTTCTCAACCTTGAGGTGCTTCAAGTAGAGGTGGAAGCCCTGAAGGAGTGTGGTGGCGTGGACGGAGTTAGCCGTAACGACAACAGGAAAAGCTTCTTGGGCCGTTGTAGTATCTCGGTCAGTGTTAAGGAACCTGGCCGAGAGGGTCGGGGTCGCTTTCGCGTGGGCAATTGAGTCCCTAAGTTGTGGGACAAGAAGGTTATCTTCGGCGGGATCTTCGGAGATTAGAATACAGTGTATAGCCAGCTGAACTGCGGTGGGAGCGGTGGAGAAAGTGAGCCATGGGTTGTTCCCGGTGGGGAAGGCTTGATTAAGCCTCTGAGTGAGAGCATTGAAGTAAGAGGTGTATGCGGCGGCAGGAGAGTTGGGGTCGGTGCCTGAGAGGGAGACAGCATCTCTATCATTGACTTTAGCGATGAAGCCTTTTGGGAGGAGGCTGTTAGTTTGTGACAGGTCGGAAGCGATGAGGTCTGGTAGGGAGGTCTTTACCTTTTGTGCGAGGGGGTGGGGGGCAGGAGTTGTC
>QOVD01000374.1:0-25068 GCA_003521225.1 Tuber microsphaerosporum | reverse complement strand
CCCCACGGTCACCCCGTGGCACCGATCAACGGGTGATAACCCGTGACTAACCTACCGCATCAAGCCTGACTCCTGCCACCGGATTACAGCCGCACCCATTTTGGTGCGTCCCAAAAAAGCGCGACTTCGACCCGGCGACGTGAATACACCTCATTTATCTAGCATCGTGTATCTCCTATCTGGCACTAGCCACGGCACCGGTACGTCTGGTTACCCGAGCGTTGGGGAGTCTGAATCTGCTTCTCTGTTAATTACATCATGCTCCATGACTTGAGATCTATTTTATTGTTCAAAAGCTTCTCCCGATTATTTACTTCCAAAAGTGTCTTCCCAAATCATCAACGACATCTCTGGACCATAATCGTAACGAACAAATAGAAAAAATGCTCAATTTTATACAATTTTTTTTCTTCATTCAGTCATTGACTATTTTCATTTTCAAATGTTGATTAAATAATGTTAACCGTATCCAAAACCGAAGAGTTAAAACTGCATTCCCTAATGTCCAAATCCAACGGATTAAGAAACTGCTTCAAAGTCGCACGAAGCCAAGAGCCGATGGGCACTTTTACATGATAATAGCCGGAACTGAAAATTAAAGTCAGTAAAGCAGATTCCCATCGGAGATTTCAAATGGATAACGCACTATCAATATTGGCCTTGATGGTTTTGTGTGGTAACACCGAGCCACCATTTACGTATACTTCGTCGGAAACTGTGACATCGTCACCGAGAACAGTTACATTCTCTAGGCGTGCCCATTTTCCTACAGTGCCATTCCAACCAACGATGGTGCTCTTGATCCAAGCATGATCCTTTATCCTACTCTCTTTCAGAATGACGGATCTCTGGATTCTCACACCATCACCAACAGTGACGTTCGGCCCGATTGTGACATTTGGCCCAATACGGCAATTCTTCCCAATTTTCGCTGATGGATCGATAAGGACATTACCTCCATAGACGAACGGCTCCGTTGCAGGTGTGAGGAGTTTTGAGTTCTTCTTGGCAAGAGATGAGAGGTAGAGGCAGGTTCCAGTAAGGAAGTCTTTGGGCTGGCCTACGTCCATCCAGAATCCCTCAAGGTCGAAGGAGTGCAATTGACCATCTTTAACAATGGCAGGGAAGGTTTCTTGCTCAATGGATGTGGGGCGGAGCTCTATTCTCTTCAAGACAGAGGGGTTGAGGATGTAGATACCGGCGTTGATTCTGTTGCCAACAAATTCAATGGGCTTCTCGACGAAGCGGTCGATTCTTGACGCGTGGCCTGGCTTATGAACCACCACACCGTACTTGGAAGGCTCCTCGACCTTTGTGACCACGATAGTCCCTTCTTGGCCGTGTGATTTGTGGAACTCGGCAAGTTGATGGAAGGGATAGTCGCAAATAACATCTGAGTTGAGGACAAAAAATGGGGAATCATCTTTGCCAAGAGTCTTCTCCGCAAGCTTCAAAGGACCAGCCGTCCCTAACGGCTCGGCCTCGATGGAGAAGGTAATTGATACTTTATACTCTTCTTCATACTGTCCCGGCAGGTCCAGTCAGCATAATCGATAGGGCATGCCCCAAAAGAGCCAACGAAGGTTAGGTTACCTTTTTCAAGACGCTGATCATGACATCTGGGCGGTAATTGACAGCCAAAACGATGTCTGTGACACCAGCCGCAGCCAGTGCTTCGACCTGATGGAGAATCATAGGTTTGTTTCCGAATTCGACCAGGGGCTTCGGGAGAGTGAGAGTCTAATACGACCTTTCGGTCGCCATGGTCAGCAATCTACATATTTCGGCAGACCACATAGCTCTACGGCACGCTGCCGCCTGTCTTGCACCGATTGAGACAGCATCGGGATAAAATGGGATAACGGGATAATACGGGTTTATGGGACGAATGGTTCCATAGAAGGTTGGACTGATGGACAGGGAAAATTCATACAAGAGGTCGTAGACGAGTGCCGAAGCCACCAACAAGAATAAGGGCTTTATTCAAACAAACAATATTAGCCAACCATTTTCTCCTTTTCTCCGGGGAAACAAGTTTGGAAAGCTGCGGGTACCCTTCATGATGAAAAGATTGATTGATTATGTAGATTAGGAGCTTATGACGAGTTGCAAAAGCAGATGGAGTAATGTATCGCCGATGTGTAACGAAGAGACGGAGATGGGAATGATGAGGAAAGGGAAAGGGAAAGAGGAGAAGAGAAGTAATTCAGCGAGTGTCAAGTTTTCTCACGTAGAAGAGGAGAAGGGGCGGAGAATAAGAGGATGAGGAGAAGGAGTGGACAGCAAAACTTCGTGTCGAATCGAAAGGGGGGAGAAAAAAGAAGCTAGGTCGAGGTCTGCGTGGCCGCAGGGTGCTGCAGCGAGACAATGAACAGGGGGAGAGCAAACCCTGGAGCGGCAGAACCAGAACAGGGCTGCTCCGATTTTGGAAGCCCAACCGAATTGGCTTCCGCCGATGGTTCTGGGGGGGCTGACAGCCAGGAATAAGTTTTGGTGAACATTTGGGCCCTGCAGTGAATGCACCACCATCATCGGGTAGAGTCTGCGGTGCTGGGATACTGTGGCCCATCAGTTGCTATCCACAAGCTAAACTCCTTAGGTTGATGATGAACCTAATAAACCTGAGAATAATGACTACGGCAGGCTACAAGCGCAAACACGGTGGTAGAATCCATTGAGATTCTATACTACTCGAGTAGAATGGGCGACTAACTTACGTAAATTACAATGCGGCGCCAGGAGGAGATCCCCCCGCCTCGTGTCTTCCCAACATACCGGTATGCGGTGTATCATACGGATTCATACCATATCCTCACCACATGACTTGAAGTATCACTCGATTTTTGGTCGGCTTTGCGCTGAACTGAACTGCTTGATCCCTATGAGTTAGCATCCGCCCCATCTCCCCTCTGCCTAGATCACTAAACTCCCCCAGCCCTCACGATGTTGCTCCACTTAATCCTCTGAATACGGCAAATCACCTCTACATTCGACTACTTCAGTGTGCGTAATATCGTGCTTCCTATGAAGGGAGGGAAAGAGAATACTAGGCTATCATCCGATGATTTATGCACAGTACTGGTACTAGCACAGTGAATCCCAAAGGAATACCGGTACCGGTACATCCAATCGTTCGGGACCCACAGAAAGCTCATACAAACACGGATCAATTTCTTTGCCAAAAGCTAAAACACCATAGGTCCATAGCACTGGGATGCGTCGGCACATTTCCCCACCGGAGCCCTTGTTTCTCCTCAACCCTCGGTCCAGGGACTTGTCCAGGCGTGTGGGATTCCAAGGCTACCGTAGCCAAGCACGGTCGAATGGGTGGCGTGGGAGTGGCTCAACAAACACTTGACCCCACCATATTTATGGCCTCTCATCAAGGTTTATGACCTTTTTGAAGTCTGCATTCACTCGTCGGTTTGCGGAACAAGACACTCTCCGATCCCCCCCCACACCATTCTGTTCCTGATAAATGATGATTCGGGGCTCTTCCCGTGTATCGCTTAACGATTTTAATCTATTGCGGCACAAAAGGCATCAACAGTGTTTGGTGGGGAGCATGATAGATTGCCGGATCTATTGCCAGTGCCAGCCGTCGGACGGCTGCTTGCATTGTTAGTGATATAATATGAGGTTGGTCCTTTTTTGTGGCCGCTCCATTGGGTCGTTGATGGATGTTCCTCCCTGCAGCAGATGCTGGAGATCAGCGAATTATGGAAACCATTGGGAGAAAATGAGCCGCCAATATTGCAGGTGGTGGATAATGATTGGGATGAAGGCCCGATGTTTATTCGCGAACGTTCAGCTTTTTGTGATATTTTAGAGCGAGTCTTTGTTGCCGTCGAAATTCATATTTGAGGCTGGGGTGTCTCATTTGTCTTGCGCGCAATGGCTGTGACCCACGGGAAACGTCATCATTGGCTAGGCAGACGGGTTTGACACCAACATGTCCAACAATTGGGGCTTTCTTCCCTTCCCCTTTCCCTTTCCGTCTTATTATTGCCTCCGTAATACGGGTTCAGTCCGTTGGTGCATATCCGAAGGGGCAAAAAAAAAGGGAAAAGAGTGAAGAGACAAATGTTAGAAAAAGGCTGGACGGCCATCTCTCTTCGGACTCGGTGTGCCGTACTGCAGTTCCCTTCGTTCTGTGATTCTTTCGTTCACTCTTTAAATCCTTTACTACACCAACTAAAAACCCAAGTTCGCTTCGGACGTCTGTGACAGTCCGGACCAGGGTATACTAGTTTACATTTATCGTCCTGCGTTTACACGCATAAATTTCACCCCACATTTTTATCCATCAAACTCCAATCATTTCCCTCGGCCGGGATAAGCAACAAGGTCATGGATTGTCTGCATTATCGTGATCAGGTATTGGGTATGTTTTATCCTAACTTCTTGTAGGGTCTCTGGGACTTACATTGGGTAGATAACTGTCGAGCTCTCTTCGATGCCGATGTTCGGATCTTGACATATACTCGGGCTCCCCCCAACGGCAATAACTGTATTGCCTCCAAACTAAACTATCACGCCATGATCGTTCCCAAGCACTCGGTGGGGAAACTCAGGAGAGAGGATGCTTTGCTCGGTCCAAGCCATGCCCTTTCACGGCAAGGCGCTATCATAACCCTGTTAAAACAGGCTGAGGAGATGTTGGGTGATATGTTACAAAAAAGGGAGGAAGGTGGTGAGGAGGGGGCGGTGGTGGATGATGGGCGAGATTATAGAAGGGGGGTCATATCTGTGGATCCGGGTCTCGGCTTGAATCGCCAGCATCAGGAACTCGACATCGAATGCAACTCTCAAAAGCCGCACTCTGCAGCAACCCCATTCACCATGCCCCTAAAGAAGTTCGGTGGGAGGTTCCAGGAAACGGACACAGAAGTCAGAAATCGGGAAATACAATCGATACCAGGCTCCCCAAATAGCTTCTCGGGCAGGTCTGCTTCGCTCGCCCGGGGAACGGGGACCGAAGCCGAATCCTCGCATTCAGACCAAATGCCAGCTAAAAAAGAATCGGTGTTGCCGCGAAACCCACGGGATAGTGAGATAGGAATTGCTCTAGGGGCCCAGGATAGCTCGTTAGGGGTTCAGGTTGGATCTGAGTGGCGCTTGCGACTAGAAAGCCAAGCAGATGCGGCACTATCAAAACCAGCACCGCTGGTTGAACAAGGCTCGGTGGCTGCGCTGGTAAAAACACCAGAATCTAGGAAATTGCAGATACCTACACCAAACCCATGGCTATCCTCCAAATCTCTCTCCACACCCGTGCCGCAGCCTCTGTCTAGCCCAAGAAACGTAGGACAAGTGAAGGTCACTTGTTTAACTCCTACAGCACACCGCGAGTCGTTCATCACTGCGACTGAAGAGGGAATGCATCGTGGGGAGATTTCAGGTAGTTCAGGAGCCTTGAGCCCATTTAGTCCTGGTTGGGATTTCACGGGAGAGCGTAGCCTCGGGCGATCTAGCTACCAAAGCACTAGGGGTGAAACTGTTCAGTACGAGTCGGGGACCGAAGAGGGCTACGAATCGGAGATTAGTCAAACTACCTTTACAACAGATCCCGGGTTTATGACACCGCGCAGTACTACGCCTACAGGCGCTGAGTGCTTAGACTCAAAGCAAAAGCCGGCGCAAGACCTTTCTAGTTTCAATAGAGCATTACTGAAGACCGAGGTAGAGCTAGCTATGAAGACATTGCTCTATGGCCTGGCAGGTCAAGTGGGTAGCCCTAGGGGTCTTTATTGGGATTCTTGTTAGTTTGATTATGTTGTAATGCTGGGATATAGCGTTAGGTTCTGGTGGATGTTGGGGATAACGATTGGAGGGAGGGAATAGTGGGGGAGTGGGATGGGCCTCTGAGAGTGTGAAGCTATGGTATTATCCCCCTAATTAGATGCGCTCGGTTCAATCATTTCGCCGCTGTGTTCTGATTCTTTGTAATGCGACGCGGTGATGACTATTATGCGGAATGCAGGGAGAAATTATCCCTACCTTCGAGAAAATGAGAACTTTGAAGCCTAGCATGAGGATACAGACATTTTGAGATGGAGAGATGGAATTGAACATCGGACTAAACTATTTAGAGGCACTTGTGCTCCCACAGTCGCCTCAGAGGGGTAACCACATAAGCCTGTCAAACTCCAGAAAACCCCTTGGGCGCTACAGGAGCCAATCACTCGAAACTCTACAGCAATCACAAAAATAGAAGTAGATACAAGTACTGATCGCTCTTCTACCCAGTATTACTACGCTCACGTTATTCGCCAAACTAAAGTGCAAGACAGGGGACAACATTGTGAAGATTTCTCGTCTCTCTATCGCGTATTGTGCATGAGTAATCTTTCAATTTCCTAGCCTTGCGAAGATTCGTTTTACCACGATGGGATTTCCCTCGCATTCGGTACTTCTCCATCTGTCAGGCTTTATCGCCGAAACGACTCCCTCGGTCGATCTGGGCTGTGTCATACCTGAATCTGCTGAATTTGGTCTGGGCATAAGCAAGCGCGGGAAATTACCGAGATTCTTTTTATACAGCTGGGGAATTTACAGGAAGCGTGAGATCACAAGCTTATCCAGCATGGACTGTCTAGCATCAAACGAAGGGGGAGTGATTCCGTATTGTTTAAAGCCTCCATGTCCTGATCACTTTTTTCTTCATTTATTCCCTTTTGGTGGGCCTGATCTACCTTAACCCTCCCGGCGCTCTGCATAGCCGTCATTCTTTTATTTCAACCGGGTATTTCACTGTTGTTGAATTTCACTGTTGTTGAGCAACAAATTGTCATGATGGGCTCCCGAGATATTGGAGTTGCCAACCTCGTCCGCTCTTTAGTATTTGGGGTTCTGTTTGTGTTGGGCGCGGATGGTCAGGATATTGACCCTGTTAAGAATTTATGCAGTCGGTGGGACCATCAATGTAAGCGATTGCCTTGTGATTGTCTTATTCGTGTCACGTATTCTCGCTCCTGTTAACGATGTTGAAGCGGCCATTCTCAATGGAAAATTATATATTGATGGGGGAGTTGAGGTATTCTGGGACGCCAAAACTCGAGACAAGGATTCTCAAAAAGCCGGAGTCAAGCCAGTAGGATTTAGTATATCTCCTTTCTCTGCTCCACCTCGCTGTGTTACTCTTACTGACCATCACTAGACAAAAACCTAATCTCCCTCACATTGAATGAGGAATGGAACTGGAGGAACACCATGCCCTTTGAAATCCTTGATGCGAACCAACGAGTGCCTTCAAACAGTAATGCCCCACCGGCCCTTTCCCGAGGGGCGCTCTGGCCATACCAGGACTCCCTGTACCTCTATGGTGGGTCAACCAGCCGTCTCAACGACTCGTTCATAGACTATCAGTCCCCGAGAACAGAAGACACAGTGCTGTGGCGCTTCGACACACTATCCTTAGAATGGTCGCCTCAACCACTGAAATCGAGTGATGGGAGGAAAGTGCCCAGGTTATCAAACGGTGCAAGCGCCGTTGTGGAGGACAGAGGGTTGGCATTTTACTATGGCGGCCAGACTGATAACGGTACGAGTCCGGATACGCAGAATTCTACTGCGATAAATTTCTCCAATGAGTTTTATGTGTTTGATCTTAAGAATGGGAGTGCAAGGGCTTTGCCCATGGATCTAGCTGGGGCTGGGAGGGCGGATGCTCAGATGATATATATTCCTGATATTGGGAAGAAGGGGATTTTGGTGCTATTGGGGGGGTCAATAAAGCCTACTGGGACTACGGACGATAAATTTAGAGGTTTGTTCCCTAGGATCGGGTGATGACAAAGCGCAGCAACTAACTAAGCGATATTAGGATCTTTGGTGAGTTCATGTCTAGTCGGCTCAGAATCATACCCGTGCTAACAGATACCAGTCGCCTATGAGTCAAATAAGCGTTTTTGACATCGAATCTCTAGATACTGGGCGCAAAGGGTGGTACAACCAGACCGCAACTGGTGTAATACCCCCAGCAAGACTAGATTTCTGCATTGTCAGTGCCCCGGCGCCAGATAAGACTAGTTGGAACATGTAATCGCCATCTTCCTACTAACCTTCCCCCCTACGTATGTTGACATGTCAATGATAATAGCTACGTGTATGGTGGTTGGGATGGAACCAGTCAACACGACGACGTCTACATCCTTTCCCTCCCAAGCTTCGAATGGATAAGCGCATTTACCGGGAGCGACGATCGCGGGGCACACACTTGCCATGTGGTGGGAAACCGAATGATGGTGACCATCGGCGGGCACCAAGAAAAGTCCGGAGTCCCTGGGCCCTGTGATTGGGAACCTAACGGGGTAGCACTCTTTGACATGGTAAATATGACGTGGACAGATAAATTCAATCCGGGATCCGAAAAATATAATATTTCTTCCTTAATTTCTTCTAGCATTGGCGGGAAGTATGTATTTTTCCCGCGCTCCCTCTTTTCCTATGGGAAAATCGAAAAGTGCTCACGATGGGTACCACTAGTGAAACCGGCGCCGCTACCGTAAAGTCCCCCAAATTAAACTGGGCCGCTGGCCTCGAAGCCGTATTCAACCAACAGCTCCCCTCACCCACTAATGGCACAAACACTACCGCCGTCTCACCGCAGTCTTCTTCCTCCCCAACTCCACTATCCAAACAAGCCATAATCGGCATATCTATTGGCTCCACCATACTCCTCTTATTCGCCACCTTTGCGGCGATACAAGTCTACAGGATCCGGAGAGCAGGAGGGAATCGCCTCCGCCTCGAAGAGATCCACACAGCGGAGTTGGAGCCCACAACACGCATGCCACTGAATGCGTTCCAGGAGTTATTGGGTAGTCTGGGCAAGGGTAAGAATAGGGCTGCGCTGGAATTGCCCGGGAGTGTGCCAGTACATACTAGGGATAGAGATAGTAATGGGAATCCGTTCGAGTTGCCAGCTGGTGGAGAGTATGTTGCTCTTTTTCCCCCGAGATCTATTGGGGTGGTGTATGGGGAGAATGGTATGCTAACGCCAGCATAGGAATGACAGAGGTAGTCTTGCAAGTATGTTGGAGGAAGTTGGGATCGCTGTGCCGGGCCCTAGTCACCGTGGGAGCGTCCGTGCTAGCAGTAGCAATGGTGGTGGTGGTGGTGCGGGTAGTACCAGACAAGGGACAAATAGGAATAGCATGGCGTCCGTAGAGGTCCATGAAAAGATTGAAATGAACTGGATTTGATTGATTGGGGACTGTACATTTTATAACACTACCTTTCTTGTATATATATATGATATCATACTTATGAGTTTGAAACCCCGTCCTATCTGGAACCTAAGATGCTTTACTCCCGCAGGATGATAAAGTTTAACGATGAGTGGTACATTACGATGGGGGACAAAAAGTGGTCCCCAGTTTACAAGCTGGTCCTGCTTGATCTTCCAGACCCCGCTCTCCGCCTTCCTAATTGAGAGTACAATTATGATACAAGGCAAAACAAGAGAGCTTCGAGCTTAATAGGCTATCATAGTAGAAAGGGGATCATTGTGAGATCTAAAGTTACCCTGCTGGCACCATGCTGCCTCAGTTATGAATTCCATGATCTTCACTAGTACTGCCCGTACCCACATGCCATAGCTATGGGAAACAGGAACCACCACCGCCGGGTCTACTACGGTACTCCTTCTCGCTTGGCCCTTCATGCCCCTCCAATAGGGCTCACTCCCATGGATTGCTCCAATCAAGCGGAGCCCCGGGGGATGTATATTGTATAATGGCTAGGATTGCACTACATCTCCAGTCCGGCAACTAGTTATGTAGATTTATCCTCGCTAGAGACCAGCATACTCGGACAGGGGGTCCCCAATACAGACTTAATGGTTCTTAATCCTTGAAACAGGGCCAAGGTTACCTTCTCGTCCTCGAACTTAGTCGTGAAATTAGTTTCTTTGGCTGTTCTTGATGTCTTTTGTTAGTGTCTACTGGTGGGGGACGCTGGAAAGGGTTGGAATGCGCGTGCTTTAGATCATGTCGCAATCTAGTATTATATCAGAGGCAAATGTCACGATTACACCCTTAAACTATTAAGGATAGAAGAGGAATGAAAAAAAGCGTAGGGGAGTTTAATTGACAGCACGGCGTGCTACATATTGATACCGAGCATTCTGTCCTCCGTTCATGGTAAAAAGTCTCTTCCTTCAGCCCTCCCAACTTTCATTAGGCTTTACCACCTCCACCTTATCCCTACATCCACCGCTATCTTCCAACCGCTTTTCTGGTGTGAGTTGTAGGATGATCGCACAATTCCTTCCTTCCTCCATCGCCCCAGGACACTGCCGCATATCACCCATACGGACTTCCTCCTATCCTTGCGTAGTCTCATCGCCGTGCATTCTACCACTTTTTCTTCTTCTCAGGCACTGTGTATGGTGGTGGTCGAATATCGAGGGTGTTAATCGTGCCACTATCGTGCTTACCACTATTTGAAGCAGGGTCAGCATAGGCATTATGAAGCATTGTCTGAAAGAGATTCTTACCTCTTGATTCTGTCACTTAATGCCTTTAATGCCGCTATTTGAGTGGAACACTGCACCCCATTCTCCCTGTAATCATTCTCGTACAGAGCCCGGCCCTGGAAGAGTTGAATTGCACTAATAGCCATCCCCGTCCTCCCATCTCCATACCCACAGTAGACGACTGTAACCCCCCCCCTGCTATAGGAACTCCAGATCTGATCAAATTGCTCTTGTGTAATTGCAGCACACCCCACAGCCCTGATGTGCGAATACGAGATGTTAGCCTCACGAAGCCTGCCCTTCTTGTGCGGCGATAGCTCTACGGAATTCAAACTGATGATGTTCTTTATTCCATAGTTATTGAGGAACTCAATTGAGATTTCGTTAATGCTCTCATCGGTATCGTCGCTATCGTAGAATGGTGCGGACGACCGTGCAAGGCGGCCAGGAATCACCCACTCGAACCGCCTGAACACCGGGTTCTTGATCTTGTGTAGGCCGAACTGGGTGCCCACCTCCCCAACCTTCAAATGCGAACTGTCACCGTCGACACGTTGGACCAGCCTGAGCTTATCTTTACCTTCAGGGTTCACCTTTAATGAATACCCGCCGAGGCTAAGCCGCGTGAAAGTGAGCCACTCGCAGGAGCGGTTTTTGCGTGCGGCACATTTAAGTTTGTTGCTATACCCCCAGCCTAGCAAACGCTCGGTGTGCCTATTGCGCATGCCAATTTGATGGTCTGAGGTCACTTCGCAGATCCACATTTGGTTGGGGTGGCCCTCCTGATATTCCTGGAGGCAAAGTTCTTCTCCGGCTGCTGTGAGCATTTCGTTCGTGCCGAATACACTAATCAGATATATGTCACCTGCGTCCAGGCTGTCGTTACCGCGTCTAGGTGGGAACATGGTGCGGAGAATTTGGTGCTGGTGTTGGATATAAAGTGTTGAGAGAGGAATGTGGGGGTAGTTTGTGGGCTAGGGGGTGGTAAGTGCTTTGGCTGTAGGCTTTGGAGACTCAATACAGGCTCAGACAGGTAGTGGGAGCAGTAGGGCTCTTATCCCCTGCGGTGTTGATGCCGGTAGTGCCCAATTTCTCTGCATCGTGCTAAGGAGATACTAGTGAAATTAGCGTATTTCTTGGATTGGCAGATCCAACCTCGCAGAAGCGTAATGCTATCGCATGACTCTGGATGTTGGTTAGTAAGTGTCGTATTACCTCACAACTACCTGTATCACTCGCATATCGGGTTTAATGCCCCTCTTAATGGGAGAGGAGTTGTATCATAACTTGGCCTGATATGCTTTTGATATCACTCGATTGACATTTCTAGTCAAGTGCGAACCTAGTTTTTTTTTTTTAGTTTGCATTTTAGCGTGATGTAGGGAAATTCGGCACTATTGACACCGCAGGGGATATATTCTAGATTTGCATGTAGGACTGCGCTTGGAGTTGAAGATCAAGGACCTGCCCGGCAGGCCATCATAATAATAAATGCCTTTTTTTTTTTAAAAAAAAAAGATAAAATAATAATTATATTATTTCCTAATATTTAAAGTAGACTAACCTCAAAGAGGAGATGAATACTATAGGCAAGCAAAAGAGAAAAAAGGCCGACCTTACTAGGAGAGGCAACTGGGAGCAGTACCGTAGGGGCACTCATATATTATTCTGGATTTGTATGCGGGGCTGCACTTGAAAGTAAACATTAAGGTACTACGACGGGCTCTAGCTCACTAAGCTAACCGTCTGCTGCCTATTGGATATGATACGACCCATCCATTCGGTTGTCCCATACAGATATCCAGCAACAGTAACCTGGACATCAGCGCCTGAATTCAGTATTGGGGCTTAGACCCGCACAGATAATCTCCCAGAGACTACAAACCTTTAATCCTTGTGTTCAGGTACTGGGGGTAGGGGTGAAGGAAGTATTCGGACAAGTAGGGGTAGCAGAGGCTTGTTAGAAGGAGCATCAAAGAACTAAAAAGCAAGATAACTACTAATTCTGGCTATTCCACCACCCCCTGCTTGTCCCAATATTTTCCCCCTCACCCGAGTGCTGCTTGCTAGATGCCTGTGCAAACGACCGTTTCCCTTCCATTCTCAATTCTGAACGGAACCCCCATTTGGCAAACTTGGGACCTATCGACCGTTTCTGAAAGAAAAAAAAGACCTCTGGAGGTCTTTTCCAAAACAGAACGGTCGTTTTTCCTTCCATTTTTTGAAAAACGGGCCCTAAATGTGTAAAGTCCTACGGTACCCTTGTACCCCGTCCAAATATACAGTTCCCATTGTGTGGCTCGTAGACCAGGATACTGAGGTCTGACCAATCAGTAGCGAACTGTATGCCGGTATATGCTGGGGGTGTATATTTTCCTGCTCTGCGATTGCACAGTCGCACCCGGCTATAACGGAACTCAATATACGGGAAACCTCGCTATGACGAATGAACCTCCGAGGATTTGCACCCCTGCTCCTATACTCGAGTACAAACGGCCTTCACTATAAGGAATTTCTTCTAAAGCCTCGCTATGACGAACAGAAAATCCTGAATTCTTAGCGTTCCTTATAGCGGGGTGCGATTGTAGACAAACTTCAAAGGAAAATTCAAAGAGAAAATGAATACTATAGCCCAGTAGCAGATGCTCTTATACTCATGTTGTCTAAAGGAAAATGCAAATGATGCCTACATGTTGAGTAACCAGTAAAATTGAATCTGTTGTCCCACCGTATTTCCTCAAATCACAAGCTTCCCTACGCACCACTATTGGGCCTCCCATCCATTTGTCTATTGCATAGAATAAGCAGAAGAGCATCTGCTATCTGACTATTGTATTCATTTTCGTTTTGAAGCCATACTGCTTTAGATATTAGGAAACATGCTGGTTTTGAAAGAAAAAAAAAAAGGCATTAATTTTTGTGGTGGCATGCCGAGCAGGGTCTAAGAAAAAGAGAAAAAGTGTACAAGTAGCTTAATTGGCATCGCAGAATACCCCATCTTAATACCAAGCATTCCGTCCTCCCGTTTATGGTAGGAACATCTCTTCCTTCACCCTCCCACGTGCTCATTCTACTTGCCCTTCTAACTATCGTCAGGCTTTACTACCTCCACCGTATCCAGATATCATTCTTCCAATCGCTTTTCCAGCATGGGCTGTATGATGATTACACAATTCCTTTCTCCTGACGCTGCCTCGGGACACTGCTGCATTTCATCCATACGCACTCCTCCCTGCACAATCTTATCGCCACGCATTCTATGTGGTCTTTTTTTTCTCAGGTGTTGTGTATAAAGGTGGTTGAGTATCGAGGGTGTCGACTGGGCCACTATGTCTTTCAACGCTATTTGAAGTAGGGTTAGCGTAGGCAATACGAGGCATTGTCTGGAAGAGATCCTCACCCATTGATTCTGTCGCTTAATGCGTTTAACGCCGCTATTTGACTAGGACACTGCACACCATTCCCCCTATAATCGTTGTCGTTTAGAGCTCGGCCTTGGAAGAGTTGAATTGCACTGATAGCCATCCCGGTCCTCCCATCTCCATACCCACAGTAGACGATCGTAACTTCCGCTCTGCTATAGGCGCTCCAGATCCGGTCAAATTGCTCCTGTGTGATTGCGGTGCACTCCACGGCCTTGATGTGCGAATACGAGATTTTAGCGGCACGAAGCCTCTCCCTCTGGCGCTGTGATAGCTCTACGGAGTTCAAACTGATGATGTCCTTTATCCCATAGTTGTTAAGAAACTCAATTGAGGTTTCGTTGATGCTCTCATCGGCGTCTTCGCCATCGTAGTATGGTGCGGACGACCGTGCAAGGCGACCAGGAATCACCCACTCAAAACGTCTAAACACCGAGTTCTTGATCTTGTGCAGGCCGAACTGGGCGCAAACTTCCCCAATCTTTAAATGCGGACTGTTATTGTCGACACGTTGTAGTGGACTGAGCTTCTCATCACTGTCAGGGCTCACCCTTAATGAGTACCCGCCCAGGCTAAGCCGTGTGAAAGTAAGCCGCTCCCAAGGCCATAATTGAGGCACGATACACCTAAGTATGTTGTTTTCCCCTCGGCCCAGAAAACACCCGGTGTGTTTATTGCGCATGCCAATTCGTTCATCTGAGTTCATTTCACAGATCCACATTTGGTCGTGGTGACCCTCCTGATATTCTCGGAGACAAAGCTTTCCTCCTTCTGCTGTGAGCATTTCATTCGTACCGAACATGCTAATCAGATAAATATCGCCTGCGTCTAGGTTATCGTTACCTCGTCCTGGTGGGAACATGGTGCGGAGCTGTTGGTGCTAAGTGTCAAGTGCTAAGAGGGGAAAGAGGGACACTTTGTACGTTGGGGGATTATGAGGGTCTTAGCTGTTGGCTTTGGAGGCTCGATATAGGCTCAGACTGGCAGTAGGAGGAATAGTGGCTCTTATATTCCTGGATTTGCATGCGGGGACTGCAAGTGAAGTGAAAAATTAAGGGCCTGCCCCGCACGCCACCATAAAATCAATGCCTTTTTTTTTAAAAAATAGCATATTTCCTAATATCTAAAATAGACTAACTTCAAAGAGGAAATTAATACCATAGTTAGGCAGTAGACGCGCTTCTGCCTATTCTGCGGAAAGGAGGCGGCAAACTCAGTGAGGCTTAGTAATGTAACTACCATACAGGTAATAGCGGCAGGTCGAGTTAGGCAGGGCTTAAGAAAAAGAGGGAAACGTACAAATAGCCTAATCGGCAGCACAGCGTACTCCATCTTAATGCCGAGCATCCCGTTACCCTTTCATGATAAAATATCTCTTCCTTCAACCCCCACCAGGCGTTACTACCTCCACTATATCCATACATCCTTCTTTCAAACGCTTTTCCAGTGCATTGCATTGTTATGAGGTACCGATTGTAGGAACAACAGGCCAGCAGGAGAGGAATAGAAATGAAGCCAAGGAGGAAACGTCTGTGTATTTTGGGATTGGTATATTGGGTGTTTGCCCTCCCTATCCATGGCGGAACAGAGAGTTTATATAGACAATACAAAGATCTTCCAAATTTCCCACTGGTGAAAATCCTTCTGGAGATGCTCATACAACAATAGATATCCGGTCCCCTTTGTCCCCAGCACTCCAATTCATATCGCCCTTTGCTCTCCGACCATTTGAGGCCATGAATGCGAATACTCGTGTACAGTATGCAAAACGGGTATACGCATTCCGCCTCCTTGATTCATAATAAGTGACAAAGGAAATGACTAACTAAATAGTGACTGAATAGAAAAGATACAATGGAAATGAGAAGACAGGAAACATCCTTCAGCACCGAGTGATCGCCAGTGACTTTAGCAGGTTGTACGATGACTACACACTTCCATCCTCCTACCATCGCCTTAAAATTCTACCACATATCACCCATACGCACTTTCTCCCACCCTCCCCTCCTCTGATAATCCTATCGCCATGCATTCAATCACTTGCTTTTTTCAGGCAGTTCGTATGGCGGCGGCTGAGTACCGAGGGTGTCAACTGGCCCATTATGGCTTTCTGCACTATGTGAAGCAGGGTCAGCGTAGGCAATGTGAGGCATTGTCTGAATTCCCACCTATTGATTCTGTCGCTTAGGATGTTTAATGCCACTATTTGACTGGGACACTGTACTCCATTCTCCCTATAAGCGTTCTCGTCTAGAGCCCGGCCCTGGAAGAGTTGAATTGCACTGATAGCCATTCCTGTCCTCCTATCCCCATACCCATAGTAGACGATCGTAGCTCCCGCCTTGTCATAGGCATTCCAGATCTGATCAAATTGCTCCTGTGTGACTGCGGTGCACTCCATAGCCTTGATATGTGAATATGAGATTTCAGCAGTACGAAGCCGGCCCCTCTGGCGCGGGGATAGCTCCACAGGGTTCAAACTAATGATGTTCTTGATCCCATAGTTGATAAGGAACTCGATTGAGGTTTCGTTAATGCTTTCATCGGCATCTTCGCCATCATAGCATGGTGCGGAAGACCGTGCAAGACGATTAGGAATCACCCACTCGAACCGTCTGAACACCGAGTTCCCGAGCCTATGTAGGCCACACTGGGTGCACGCTTCGCTAGCATTTAAATCCGGGCCATTATTGCTGGTAAATTGTATTCGCCTAAGCTCACTATTGTTATCTTGGCTCAACTCCAACGAATACCCACCTAAGCTAAGCCGCGTGAACCGCACTGAAGCGCCGCTATGCGATAAGCTGCATCCAAGTGTGCCGTCTTCCTCCAAGCCTAGAAAAAGCTTGGTGTGTCTATTGCGTATGCTAATCCGACCGTCTGAGTTCATTTCGCAGATCCACATTTGGTCCCAGTCACCCTTCTGATATTCCTGGAGACAAATCTTCTCTCCTTTTGCTGCGAGCATTCTGTTAGTACCAAACCGGCTAATTCGATAGATGTCACCTGCAGTCAGGTAGTCGTTACCACGTCCAGGTGGAAACATGGTGCCAGGGTGTTGATGTTAAGTGTTAAGAGAGGAATATGGGGTACATACGTTGGCGGATTATAAAAGTCTTGGTTGTACGATTGTGAGGCTCAATACAGGCTGAGGCAAGTAGTGGGAGCACTAGGAGCTCTTATATACTCTACTTGAGCAGGTTTGCATATAGATTGTTTCCTTTGATCTCTTTTCCGCTGCCGATATATTAGTTGCTGTTTCACTGCATATAATGTGGGTCTTCCCAGCCCTCTGAGATAGAATGAAGTTCATAAGTTTCTCTCGCTCGGGTATGTCTCCGGTATATAGCTTGGCCATTGCACCTATTTTCAACAGGGAGAAATACCGGTAGACCGGGTGAGCGCTCAGATGTAGTTTTGGCTGATTTGTACTGAAATTTGGTGTCAAGCTATGCCAAGCCTTGCTGAGGGTCTATCGCTGAGCGCTCACCTGGTCTCAATGGGAGGCCTAATAGTGGAGACGTCAGGAAACTTGTAATGTGAAATATTGTGGGACAACAGGTGAAATATACCGGTATTGCCACATCGCAACTTTACTTGCCACTTAATACATAGTGTTAGGAAATACCACTCATGGGAACTGAAGGCACGCAGACCATGAATCAAGGGAAGCCTAGAGAAATGGAACCTCTGTGATAGACGATACTGTATACATGCGTAAGTGTTGTATTTGTGGTGCAGATTACGTATACACCTAAGCACCTGACTGATGCCTGTGAGAACCGTACTTGAGCAACCCATCTTCGTTAAAACTGTCTCTAGCCTTTACTTGTCTTTTGCTTTTACGCATTATTCTCTTCATCATTCTTTCTTTTCTTCATCTCGTTTACTCTCTCAATAAAGACTGTCTTTGTCCCAGTAAGTCTCATTGTAACCGAACGAATCTCAACACATAGGTATCCATTTGCATTCCCCTTTGGTCAGCATGAGTGGAAGAGCTTCTGCTATCCGCCTATGGTATTGAAGCCAGTCTACTTTAGATATCAGGATATACATATCCTGTTTTTTGTAATTAAATAAAAATGGCATTAATATTTATAGTGGCATGTCGAGGTCAAGCAGGGCCCAAGAAAAAAGAGAAAGTCATACAGGTAGCTTAATTGGCAGCATGGCTTGCTCCATCTTAATACCGAGCATTCCATCCCCTTTTGATAGTAAAAAAATATCTTCCTTCAACTTCCTGCGCTTGTTCCACTTGCCCTCCCAACTCTCATCAGGCTTCTCTACCTCCTCCACTCTATCTCTACATCCTTCTTCCCACCGCATTCCCAGTGTGGGTTGTACAATGATCGTACAATCCCTTCCTCCCACCACCGCCCCAGGACACTGCCGCATATCACCTATACAGACTTCCTCCCACCCTTCCCTCCTTGCGTAGTCCCATCGCCGTGCATTCTATCACTTCTTTTTTTTCTCAGGCACTGTGTTTTCGGGCGCTGCGTATGGTGGCGGTTGGGTATCGAGGGAGTCAACTGGACCGCTGTGGCTATCAACACTATTTGAAGTAGGGTCTATGTATTAATAGGCAATGCGGGACACTGTCTGAAAGAGATTCTCACCTCTTGATCCTGTCACTTAATGCGTTCAATGCCGCTAATTGACTAGGGCACTGCACACCATTCTCCATATAATCGTTGTCGTCCAGAGCCCGACCCTGGAAGAGTTGAATTGCACTGATAGCCATCCCTGTTCTCCCATCTCCATACCCGCAGTAGACGATCGAAACTCCCCCTTCGTGATAGGCATTCTAGATCTGATCAAATTGGTCTTGTGTGACTGCGGTGCACTTGACAGCCTTGATGTGCGAATACGAGATCTTAGCAGTACGAAGCCAGCCCCTCTGGCGCGGGGATAGCTCCACGGAGTTCAAACTAATGATGTTCTCTACCCCATAGTTGTTGAGAAACTCAATTGAGATTTCGTTAATGCTCTCATCGGCATCTTCGCCATTGTAGAATGGCGCGGATGACCGTGCAAGGCGACCAGGAATCGCCCACTCAAACCGTCGAAACACCGGGTTCTTGAGCTTGTGTAGGCCAAACTGGGTGCACACTTTCCCAATCTTTAGATGTGGACTGTCACCGTCGACACGTTGTAGTGGCCTGGGCTCACTTTAACCTTCAGAGCTGGCCTTTAATGAATACCCGCCTAGGCTATGCCGTGTGAAAGTAAGTCGCTCCCAAGGGCTGTCAGCCGTTGGAATACATCTGGGTTGGTCGTCTTTCCACCAGCCCAGAAAACGTCCGTTTTTTCTATTGCACATGCCAATTTGATGGTCTGAAGTCACTTTGCAGATCCACATTTGGTCATAGTGACCCTCCTGATATTCCCGGAGACCAACGTTTTTTCCTACTGCTGTGAGCATTTCGTTCGTACCCAACACGCTTATCAGATAAATGTCGCCTGCGTCGAGGCTCTCGTTGCCGCGTCCAGGTGGGAACATGGTGCAAGGGTATTGGTATTAAGTATGAAGAGAGGAATATGGGGGTACGGGTACTTTGTATAGTACGTTGGGGGATTATAAGTCTTGGCTGTATGCTTTGGAGACCCGATGCAAGCTCACGCGGAAAGTGGAAGTAGTAGGGGCCCTTATATATTCTGAACTTGCATCCGGGGACTGCACTTGAGGTTGAGGATTAAGGTACGATGGGTGCCTAGCTCACTAAGCTAGGCGCCTGCTGCCTTGGATACCACCCTTCCCTCCCGTGGCCCCATACAGATATCCAGCCTCTAAAGTTTGTATGGGCGCTCAGACCCGCAGCGACAATTTGCCATGCAAACCTTTAATCCATTTGTTTAGGAATAATACCACTAGTACTTGCTAGATACTGGTACTTGCACAAACGACCATCTCCCTTCCCCTCTGAACCCTCTAAACGCAGCCACCATTTGGCAAACTTGGAACCTATCCACCACATCTGAAAAAGACTTCTAGAGGTCTTTTTGAAAGTGGAACGGTCGTTTTTCCTTCTGTTTTTGCCAAACAGGCCCTAAACATGTAAGATAATAGGCTTTACCCGCTCTCTCCCAGTGTTGCAGAGAAGGCCATCAGTAGCCGAACCCGCAGGGTTAGAGGTGGGGGCTGAATGGGGGTTTATGAAAATAGGGATTGGAGGTGGGAGTCTTTAATTTCCTAGTAAGTAAAAAGAATATCATACTAACCTGGCCGGATTGAAGCCAAACACTTGAATGCCTAATTTTCACTCTTCTGATAATCCAACTACTGGTAAAATAGGCCATTGCGGTATAGTACACACACTTTGTATGGGAACTCTTACTATCAACTAGGGTGTGTGAGTATTTATTGCTTAGAAACGGGAAAGGAGGAGTATGATAAGAATACTGTTACTCGTTTACTTGCTTCTTCCACTACAATCCTGCTTCCTTTTCTTACTCGAGTATCATTTCATTTGCTCCAACTACCTTCAAATGTCATTGCTTACTGTCTTTGTTGGAAGGGATTCTAACATATACCGGTATCCCCCCGATTCGAAAAAGCGCATTCCAAGTACTTCAATCATTTTTTGATCCAACCCCCCTTCCTTTGCAAAATTCCTACAGTAACTCTTCCCATTCCGACCCAATAGCTATGGCAATAGATGCAAGTGTCCGTCTGGTTCTAGTCACCGGGCAAAACCTCTTCCATGTATCATACAGCTGGTTTTGAGTGAGTGAGGACTCTATTTCGACATAAAACCATCCTACCCCATCACCAAAAAAACAAAAAAAGTTACAATATTCAAGTTGTAATACCGGTGATAAGCCCAAAATGAAGGTCCCGTACCGGGATGGTATCCAAGAAATAGGAAGTTTGTTTTTGCTTTTTGCTTTTCCCATATCCCATTCTAACAAAATTACAATGAGAAAACTTCCGAAGGGGTTGTTGGAGCATTACAATACTACCGGTACCATACCAGCACTATCATACCATTACTTACTATCATAAGAAATGAGGAAAACTAGGTGCCTAAACCCAGGTGCTAAAAGTATCACGGTTTACAGCCTGACGCTGCTTGATTTTCCAGACTCCACTCCCTCCGCCCTCCCAATTGAGAAGGCAATTACAAGGCAAAACAATAGAACTTCGAGCTTTATAGGCTAGTAGAAAGTGCATCATTGTGAGATCTAAAGTTATCTTGCTGGCACCATGATGCCTTAGTCATTTTATGATCTTCCCTGGTACTGCCCGCATCTACATGTGGTAGCTATGGGAAACAAAAAGCCACCGCCAAGCCTGCTACCGGTGCCTTCAATAGGACTCACTCCTGCGAATTGCTCCAATCAAGTAGAGCCCCCAGCGATATGTATTGGAAAATACCTAGGATTGCACTGCACCTCTCATCCGGCAAGTTACCTGTATGCAGATTTATCCCCGCTAGAGACTGGTGTACACAGACAGGGGTGTCTCCGCTATTAGTTTTTTTTGGCCGTTTTGATATCTTTTGTTGGCATCTACTGGCGGGGTACGTAGGAAAGGGTTGGGATGCGCGTGCTTTAGGTCATTTCGTGATCTAGCAGTCAATTACCGCGATTGCACCCTTAAACTATTGAGGGTTTAAGAAAGGAGAAACTGTAGAAGTAGTTGGAAGCACAGCGTACTCCGTCTTAATATATGGTAAAAAATCTCTTCCCTCAGCTCCCCATGTGTTCATTCTACTTGCCCTCCCAACTCTCATCAGGCTTCTCCACCTCCACTATATCCCTATATCCTTCCTCCCATGGCATTCCCAGTTTGAGTTGTACAATGATCCCACAATTCCTTCCTCCCACCACCGCCACCTTAAATACTATCGCTATCACCCATGCGCACTTCCTCACCCTCCCCTCCTTTCATAATCTCATCGCCATACATTCTAATACTTCTTCTTTTTTTCAGGCGTTGTGTATGGTGGCGGTTGGGTATCGAGGGTGCTATCGAGGGTGTACATTGAGCTATCGTCGGTGTGGTTTGAGCTATCAACGGTGTGGACTGAACTACTCTCGCTTTTAACACTATTTGAAGTAGGGTCAGCACAGGCAATGCAAGGCACTGTCCAGAAGAGATTCTCACCCATTGATTCTGTCACTTAATGCGTTTAACGCCGCTATTTGACTAGGACACTGCACACCATTCTCCATATAATCGTTGTCGTCCAGAGCCCGACCCTGGAAGAGTTGAATCGCACTGATAGCCATTCCCGTCCTCCCATCTCCATACCCACAGTAGACAATCGTAACTCCCGTTTCGTCATAGGCACTCCAGATCTGATAAAATTGGTCCTGTGTCACTGCAGTACAATTCACAGCCTTGATGTGTGAATATGAGATCTTAGCCTTGCGAAGCCAGCCCTTCTGGCGTGGCGATAGTTCCACAGAGTTCAAACTGATGATGTTTTTGATCCCATAGTTGTTGAGAAACTCAATTGAGGTTTCGTTAATATTCTCATCAGCATCTTCGCCATCGTAGTATGGCGCGGACGACCGTGCAAGGCGATCAGGAATCACCCACTCAAACCGTCGAAACACCGGGTTCTTGAGTTTGTGTAGGCCGAACTGGGTGCACACTTCCCCAACCTTCAATTCCGGACTGTTGCCGTTGGCATGTTGTATCGGCCTGAGCTTATTATTACATTCAGGGCTCACCTCCAATGAATACCCACCGAGACTTAGCCGTGTGAAAGTAATCCACTCCCAAGCGCGGAAATGGAGTGCCCTACATCCAACTTTGTAGTTTTCCATCCTACCCAGAAACCGCTTGGTGTATCTATTGCGCATGCCAATTCGACGGTCTGAGTCCCTTTCACAGATCCACATTTGGTCCCAATGACCCTCCTGATATTCCCGGAGACAAAGCTTCTCTCCTACTGCTGTGAGCATTTGGTTCGTACCAAACAGGCTAATCCGATAAATTTCGCCTGCAGCTAGGTGGTCGTTACCGCGTCCAGGTGGAAACATGGTGTAGGGGTATTAGTGTTGTGTGTTAAGTGTTAAGTTAGGTGTTAATAAGTGTAAAGAGAGAAATGCGGGGTACTTTATATGTCAGGGAATTGTAAGAGTCTTGGCTGTAGGCTTTTGAGGTTCAATATCAGCTTAGGTCGACAGTGGGAGGGCAGTAGTATCGTAGGTGCTCTTATATATTCTAGATTTACATGCGGGGCCTGCACCTGGAGTTAAACATAAAGCAGCGATGGGATGCCTAACTCGCTAAGCTAAGCGCCTGCTGCCTTGGATACGACCCTTCCGTCCAGTGGCCCCATACAGATACCTAGTAAGAATTACTCGGGTATCCCATGGACCGATGAGACATGCAGATTCACCGCCTTCCTAATGTGGTTAATATAAACAGGAGAAAATGATATTAGTAAGAAATTGATGCAACCTCACTTGATGCGATCATTGTAGGACTTTGTGACACTCAAACTGGATTTTGGACAGAAAGGCACAACGATACTTCATGAGCTTGAGATAAACACTGTTGTTGGGTCAAATGCATTAGGCAAATGTCTGGCTGCAAATAAATTATATGAAGAACAATTTGTAAGTTGCCTTTACCTGACATTAATGATTAGAAACATTGTAAGCACAGAGACATATCTATCATTGCTTACGACTTTGACAGACTAAAGAGACCAAAGCCAAGAGAAAGCCAGAAGCAGGAATTGAAAATAAAATAGAAAGAAGAGAAGAGATATCAAAAAAGGGAAGTACAGAGGAGTTGAAAATCCTAGAGAGTCTTCCAGATCCATCTGAATTTGATGCCTAGGAAAGTCCGTTTCTGGAGTATTTCACAACACCTATTCTTTCTATATCGATTGCTAGCAATCTGAAGCCTTTAGAGCTCTTTGATCTCTTTTTTAGCAATGATCTATTAGCTCAAATTGATGTGAATAAAAACCAGTAGGCAGATCTTAAGAGAGTGGGGGAAAATAGTTACTCAGTATCTTGTGACAAGGCATCTAGTACCAAGGCACAGAACACAGAGTATATTACTGAAGAATATACCTATTGTTAGTTTCCACTGAACAGGAAATCAACTAGTACTGCATTCTGTACATAATATATATTAGAACTACTAACAAAATACCTGTGAATGTGATAGGCCTTTCCCATATGTTAATAGTGGTAACAATCTGGCTTTCTGGATGATACTTGCAGCAGGTTACAACTTCCTCACTCTCATACACTACTTCTGATAGCAGATTACACTTGCTCCTATAGTGTAGTCGAGAGTTCGTGCATCAGCAAAAAGACAATTTAGGTCCGGCGAACAGTATTAGTGCCAGAACGCATGACATCTGCCTGGCTCACCCCAGACGCCTAGTATGTCTGAATTATTGTTTTTTTACCCATTTGCGCCTACTGCCTTGCAACACCAATTTCCTTCCTCCAAACACACCATAGACTGTGCTCCAGACCCCTCTCACCTACATACCTCTTCCTCGTACCCTAATCTTCCCATCACACACGGCGGCCCTTGCCCTGCATGCCCACTCCCCCATTCTTTGTCCCTGATCCTGGGTAATGATCCTTCCCTCCGGGCGATACTTGCAGCAGGTAACAACTGGTCGTTCTCGTATACTACTTTGATAGCTGAACACTCTTGCTCCTATCGTGTAGTTGAGAACTCGCTAAGAGACTCTTCTCTTTTCTTCGCCAGGAATCGTGATAGTAATGATGATTGAATTGATAGTATAAGAAAGTACTTAGATGGTTGCGTGAGGAACTAACTACTCAGCGGTTTTTTTTTTTTTTTTATCTTATATATTCATTGTTTTAAGGTACAAGAAATGACATACATCAACAGATATGGCCAAAACAAAACCCACAAGGATACAACAAATCACAAAACAAAACAAAACCAAAAAACAAAACTATTCCCCCAGTCGCGCTCAAACAAATGTGCTTCAGATACCTTAACAAAAACAACATATGCAGCTAAAAACCAAATTTTTAACAAGCAAGTAAAAAAAAACATAAAACCTTTCAGAAAAAACCAAACAATTTCATGAACTACGGAATAACAGGGGCATTGCAAATCATCAAGACCCTTTCTCTAGTGTCGGTGATGCCTTCCAGTAGGTTGGCGCTCGGGAAGAATCTTGGCAGGTGTTTGGACCTGGGCGGGGC